>JAJIBD010028121.1:0-22168 GCA_021461705.1 Cryptotis parvus
TAAGCATGGATACTTGAACAAGGTTTTGTAAGAGAGACGGTAAGAATTCAAAAGACACATGTAATATTAAGAGAAAAAGATATTTTTTGTTCTCATTATTAACATAAAGGTAGGAAAATTTATTTACATAAAATAAAGTAGAATTTATTTACATAAAATAAAGTAGAAAAACTTACTTTATTTTTCAGTTTTTTAAATTTTATCCCTTTGATTTTGAAAAAGTTTCCATCTTACTTCTAGTGATGCTGAGTTGCCTCCACTAATAAAAGTAACATATTTACTTTATTTACATAATCAGAAGTAGGTTCATTTATTTACATAATCAGAGGTAGGATCATTTATTTACAGTTAAAGTCTAGCTCATTTCTGTTCATCTCTCACATTAATCTAGCATGTCCTATGTAATAAGAATTTTGACAGGTATCTGTGATCCAAGATGTGTACTTTGTTTTGAAGGGCTATACATCAGTTGGGAGACAGTCACGTAAGTCTAGTCTAATATGGTCAGAGAACACTTGACCATATTAGGAGAAGAGGAGAAAAGAACACTTAAGCTTGGTTTTAAGGATGTATAGACATCGATGGTGAAAAGATAGAGAAGGAAACAGAAAACAGAAGGAATAGTAATTACCCAAGTCAACCAAGACTGGGCGACAGATAATATGCATAGAGGCATTTTTCAGTTTTTAAATTTTTAGCCCTTTATTGATTATAAAAAATGCTTTTGTTTTTCCCCAGAGATTGAGTTGCCTCTGCTAATGTCAAGCTAGTTTTTCTGTATAAAATCTTGCATTCCTTGTGACTGCTTGGATTGATTGACCTGACATTGGAAATTGTGATCTGCTCTATTCATTAACAATTCTGCAGGAGGAGTGTACTGAGTACTGAGAGGTAGTAGACTATAAATAGAAAAGAGAGTGAAAGCTAAACTTAACACAATTCCTGCTTTTTACCCAGAGGCACCATAAATGACTAGAAATGGTTCAGATAGGTAAAACAAGGTTCTTAAATTTTTCCACCAATTGAATTCCAATATAATCTTTAATGTGATGCCAATTAGAATAGACAAACACTTATGGACCATATTCCCAGGTACCATATAATGATTTATACTGATATCATTTTAATTGGCATTTTAGTGAAGTCCAATAATTACAGTGACTTTTATACTTTGTCAAATAACAACAACAAAAACCCCATCCACACCCATTTCCAAGTTCATGATTAAATAATCTCAGACTTAATGTGGATAATCATTTAGGATTTCTCTAACCTTCTAATGACACTCTAAATAGGGGGATAAGCTAGCTTTGTTTAAGCATGACTTTTTGATAATATCATAAATGTATGGTATTATTTTATTATAACTCACGATAATTTGTAGTTTATTGTTTTTACATTTTACATAAGCAAATTAGATATGCTTAATGCCTTTTAGCATATTTTATATAAGTGTATAACTGCACCAAATAACTCATGAAGCCATGTTACACATATCTGAAACTGAGAGGTTTCAGTATTGGAACTAGCAAAATGGTTAAGCTAAGAAATTTTCCTTGGCACTAGAACAATAGATAGGGCATTTGCCTTGCACATGGCCAACCCAGATTCAATCCAAGAATAAGCCCTGCACACTGCCAAAAGGCAAAACAAAACAAAACAAAATTTTTATTTTATGATATTAATATTTGTTTATTTCATAGTTAAAACAAATATGGGGGGGCACAATATTCTTCACTTGATCATTTGACATTCCGTTATTCGTCGATTTGCTCCAGCTGGTGCCAGTAATATTTCCATTTGACCCTATCACATGCCAGTGTAGCCCAATGGCATCTGGTTGCTTCATGAATAAAAAGAGCCTCAAACTGTTCGTTCAGGGTCTTAGCAAAGAAGTCTGACCATCTTGTAGGTGGGCAGCCAAGTGATCTTTTGACATCCCGTGGGATCCAGTCGGAAATGGCTCTAGTCCAGCAGTCATCTCCAAATCACATTACATGTCCAGCCCATCTGATTTTCGATGCCTTGGCAAATGTGGCAGCGTCCCTGACTCTGGGACAGCGATGGAGGTCAGAGCTCCTGATTCCTTCTTTCACTTGAGTGAGGCATGATATTCTAAGCATAGCTTTTCGATTCCTCTTTGGGAAACAATATTCAATAAAGTCATAAAATCAGAGTTCTGATCATTTACCTTAAAAATTTCAATTTTGGGGGCCGGAGCGATAACCCAGCGGGTAGGGTGTTTGCCTTGCACGCTGGCCGGCCCATGCCGGCACGGGTTCGATCCCTGGCATCCCATATGGTCCCCGAGCACCGCCAGGAGTAATTCCTGAGTGCAGAGCCAGGAGTAACCTCTGAGCATTGCCGGGTGTGACCCAAAAAAGCAAAAAAAAAAAAAAATAAAAATTCAATTTTGCCCTTTACTCTTTGCCATTAGTTGTAGGGGGAATATAAAATATAGTTAGATACTTGAACTCTGAATTCAGACAAACCTAGACAGCTGTGCTGAGTTTTCAATGTTTTAATCTTCTGTTCTTTTATTTTCTTCATTCCATCCATCTATCCTTCCCTCTATCCATCCACTCTTCCATCCCTCAGCACTTTTGTCTGCTTTTATAAAAAGTATAAAATGTACTTTTTTGTGGGAAAGAATAGACCTTTTCTTCAGGCTGAAAAAAGGTTAGAAGGGACAACGAAGGCATTTCTTATTAATTAAGGGTTTGTACACCAGGAAGAAATTACACTACTAAACATATATACACCAAAAGAGGGGCCAGCAAAATACATAAAACAACTGCTAAGAGACCTCAAAGAAGACATTAACAGTAGCACAATAATAGTTGGAGACTTCAACACTTCTCTTTCAACTATGGATAGATTAACAAGACTGAAACTTCCCAAGGAAATATTGGCCCTGAAGGAAGAAATGGAAGAAAGAGAGCTAGTGTATATATACAGGGCTTTTCATCCCAAAAAAGCTGAATACACATTTTTCTCTAGTGCACATGGAACATTATCCAAGATAGACCACATGCTGAACCACAAAGCATACTTCAATAAAATAAAAAAGATAGAAATTGTGTCAGCTATCTTTTCAGACCATGATGCACTGAAAATGGAAGTTAACCGTACACAGAAACAGGGAGTCAAACCAAATACCTGGAAACTGAACAGCTCACTCCTGAACAACAAATGGGTCATAGAAGAAATCAAACAGGAAATCCAAAGATTTCTGGAAACAAATGAAAATGAAGACATCAACTATAAGAACTTATTGGACACAGCAAAAGCCATGTTAAGAGAGAAGTTTATAGCTCTGAAAGCATTCATCAGGAAACAAGAAAGGGCCCACATAGATAACATGACTACACAGCTGAAGACATTAGAAAAAGACGAACAAAAGGAGCCCAACCCAAGCAGAAAAAAAAGGAAATAATAAAACTTAGAGAGGAAATCAATGAGTTGGAAACCAAAAAAAAACAATCCAAAAGATTAATGAAACCAAGAGCTTGTTCTTTGAAAAATAAACAAGATTGACAAACCATTGGCAAGACTTGTAAGGACATGGAGGAGGGCTGGGGGAGGGGGAGGGAACCGGGGACGTTGGTGGTGGGAGATGGGCACTGGTGGCGGGATGGGTACTGGACACTGTATGACCAAAACCCAAATATGAACTTTTTAATTGTATTTTTTTGTAATTGTAAAAAAAAAAACTTAAAAAAAAAGAATACAACAAGTTTATACTTAAGTCTAAGAATTTGGATTTAGTTCTTGGGTAATATGACACAATAAAATTTTAAATAAAGGGGAAAAAAGAGTAGACCTTTTATATGGGTTTTAATAATGACAGATAATGAGCACCCTACTTGAGGCACTTACCTCTTCAGTACAGATTCTGACTATACTATACTGTTTCCCACTTCCTGTGTATAGATGCTAATAGTATTATCTCCTGTTTGAGACTCAGACAAAACCTTACCATACCATGAAACTTTTTCCCACCAATGCACAATACATTGATTTCTGAACATAGATCTATATTTGGTGCATATTATTTTTGACTCATGGACCACTGTTATTTGTTGATTTGTTTACACATATAATCTTTTCCCAAACTGATGGTAAATTTCTAGCTAGACCATAAATTAACAAAAGAAACACACAAAATAAAATAGTTGACAACAAAGCCAAAATATTGTTCATCAAAGCAAACTTCCTTCCAAGATAATTCCAGAATACATTTTAGCTTTCACATAGTTACGGATAAGCATTTAAATGACTATCTTAGGTTATAACCCTCAAATTTAAAGGAATATTAAATTTATCTAAAATTAGACATGTGTTTTTTTAAAAGCTTCAATTGGTGTAAAATGATAGACATTGGATCACAGTACAAACATGATTTTAACCTCCACCGAGGTTGGCACTATATTTCGATCCTCTTAAAAACTTAGTGGTGGAAGCAGGATTGATATTAAAGATGAGCTGAAACTGGTCTCTTTTGCTGGCTTTCTCCAGACCACCTTTTATTTTTGGTTACCTAGCAACAGATAATGTTGAGCAAAGGCCAGATGATAACATCTAGGTTCCTGTTTTCTGATTTTCATTTACCAAATTTCTTTGATGTTCACACAAAGACCCATATTAGTATAATAAGGGGTGATTTGGCTAATGATGATATAGCTAGTCATTGCAGCTAATATAGAATGTGATTGTTTTTGAGATTTGCTGTATAAATTCCTTTGGTAATCAAAATTTAGTGGTATTATAATTTAAAAAAGAAGTGAAAGTGATTTATCTCCTTGTCTCTTTTCAGACTATAGTTTTAAAGGTTAATAATCACAGTGACAAGTTAATTGTATTAACTAGTAACACTGCTGTAAATTATTTTGGGAACTTTTTTTTTTCCAGTGTTTGTATGAACTTGAGATTCATTTTTGTGATGCCTTGTTCTTATTTGGTATTGATTTTTTAGTTCAAAAGAAAATGTGAGCTACTTTGAATTGTTTTGGTTCAAGAAAAAAAAACATACAAACATTAGGCATCTAAAGAGGAAATCACATGTTCTTAAAATTCTCAAGAGGTGGAATTTATTGCTTTTTGGCATACTTAACAGCACTTTATGAACTAATCAAGCTATGTAATATTTTTTAGAATATTTTTTCTTTTGAGCAGGCGCCAGTAACTGGCACCCGCTCTAGGAAATCGATGAATAACGGGATGTCTAGTGATCTAGTGATCCTCCTGCCAATGCACAGGGGCCATACCTTGTGGTGCTTGGTGCTTACTACTGGTTCTGTGCCCAGGGAACCTCCTGGCAGTGTTCAGAGCACCATATGTGGTACCAGGGGTCAAACCTGAGTCAGCTGTGTATAAGGCAAGTGTCTTATCCTACCTGTACTATCTCTCCAGCCCCAAATTAAATACCTTAAATCTCGTAAAAAAATTACCAGTATATCTAGTATTTTATTGTGATTGTATTGATGGAGAACTATGAAAATTTAAAATTGGTGGAATGATTTTAAGATTAATGTAAAATATATAATTTTATCATTATATGTATTTATGATTACATTTTATTCATTTGACAATATTTATGTAAGATTTATATTAGAAGGAATAAGTGTGAAATGTTTACTATTTATTTAATTTTTAAATTTTTTTATTTAAAAAATTATTCTACTACTGTGATATATACAATTACAAAGCTATTTATGATTGGATTTCAGTCATGTAGTGTTCCAACACTCATCCCTCAAGCAGTGCACCCTTCTCAACACCAATGTCACCAGATTCCTCCCTCCTCCTATATGTCACTCTCCCCTGCCTCTATGGTAGACTTTCTGCTTCTGCTTCTCCTCCTCCTCCTCCTCCTCTTTTTCCTTCTCCTCCTCCTTCTCCTTCCCCTCTTCCTCTTCCCCTGCGTCTCTCCTTCCCCCTCTCCCTCCCCCCTCCCCCACCTCCTACTTCTCCTCAAATAGAATAGTTTGTTTTTAAGATTTGCTATATAAACTCCTTTGGTAATCAAAAATTTAGTGGTATTATAACTTAAAAAACCAACAGTGGATGAGAGCTCCTTTCTCCCTGCATCCACGCCAGCACTTGTTGTTCTTGCTCTTTTGGATATATGCCAGTCTCTGTACTGTAAAATGATATTTTGTTGTTTTGATTTCATCTCCCTGATGATTAGTGATGAGGAGCATTTTTATATGCCTTTAGGCTATTCTAATTTCTCCTTTGAGGTAGTTTCTTTACATTTCTTCTCCCTGTTTTTTGATGAGGTTGGCTGCTTTCTTCTTGTAAAGTACTACCAGTGCCTTATATATCTTGGATATTATCCCTTATCAGATAGGCATTGGGTGAATATTATTTCCTGCTCTGTAGGCTGTCTTTGTCTCTTGGTCATCGTTATTTTTGAAGCTTTCTAGTTTCATGAAGTCCCATATGCTTATCTTTGCTTCCAGTTGCTTGTTAGTGGTGTTTCATTTTTGAAGAAGCCTTTGGAATCAATGATGTGAAGGATTTTTCCTGTTTTCTTAGATGTACTTTATGGATTCAGGTCTGATATTGAGATCTTCAATCCATTTTGATCTGACGTTTGTGCATGACATTAGACAGAGGTCTGAGTATTTTTTTTTAACTTGTAGCTGCCCAGTATTCCCAGCAACACTTGTTGAAGATGCTTTCCTTGCTTTACTTCATATATTTTCTCCTTTATAAAAAATGAAGTGATCATATATTTGTGGATGTGTGTTCGGATACTCAACTCTATTCCCTAGGTCCATAAGTTTGTTTTAACTCCAATACCATGCTGTTTTAATTACTACAACTTTGTACTACAGTGTGAAGTTGGTGAAGGCGATGCCTCCCATTTTCTTTCTTTCTCTTTTTTTATGAATTGCTTTAGCTATTTGTGGGGATTTATTTTTCTATATGAATTTTAGGAGTGTTTGGTCAATTTATTTGAAATATGTCATGGGTATCCTTATAGGAATTGCATCAAATCTGTATAATGCATTAAATTATTTTTAAATATATTAAATATTTTTAAAACAAAAATATTTTAATAAAGTCCTGCAACCCCTACAGTATGTATACCAAATTTATGATTCAATAAGATGCTTTAGGACTTGCAAATATAAAAAAACTTTGCTTTCAAGTAACAATTTATGATGAAGAGAATAAGTATGTGCATAAATATAAAATTGCATAATATATAAAATACAGTTGTGTATAAAAACCTATGCAGATATAAATACTTGTACTGAATCTGTTCAGGAGACCATGAGTTAAAGTTTGTCTAGCACAGTTGTTCTCAAGTTTGCACACCAGACTAACAGTAACTTCAACATAATCTGATAAACTTTTAGAAATTCAGGTTCTGAGACCTCATCTCAGAATAAGACTCAGTAGCTCTGTAATGGAAATCCAGCAATATCTGTTTTCATCTCCCAGGTTACCGCTATGTCTGGTTTCCTGTCCAAAATGATAAACATTAGCCATATATTGAAACAATTTAATTTCAATAAGTTCATATCTATTCCAGAAAATATCTCCAAAGTTTGTTAATTACTATAAAAGTTTGTTGGTTTTCTCCTTATCTATTAATTTCTTAGGTAACTACTTTTATAAAGGAAAGTTAGCATTTCCCTCTGGTTATTGTGCTTTCCCAAAGGTAAAAGCAGAAGGAAAGAAGTATTTTCCATCATTGTTCCTGTCATAACAATACATTTAACCTGTCGAGGATTATGTTCCAAAAATTTGTTTTCGCTTGAAAGAACTTTTAATGAGTGAAAAGATAGCAAAAACAAAGCTGGTTATAATATATTCTATGAAATTTCAATTTATTCAGATGCTATCTAAACATTACAGTTAGAATTTGTGTCAAAATTGAAATGATAGAATTTTCGTTAAAATAAGTATGCTTTCGGTAGTGCTTATAGTATTTTATTAGTTATTCATTATATAAAGATTCACATCAGTTTATTTTTATACAGTAATGTACTTATATCCCATTATTGTGAATTTTTATTAAAAGCTTTTTAAAATCAAATAGTCTGACATCAGGTCAGAATGGTTAAAAGTATTTTATACAAGTTCTTTATAAAGACAGCTTAATTGGTATGATTGAGGCCTCATAGTAAAGAACAGGTGGAATTTCTTTAGGTGTCTGAAACCCTGAGTTTTAGCTTTATTTTTTAGGATGCTGGATAAAGAATGAAATTCTGAAGTTTTCTTATTTATGGAATAAGAAGCTTGAACTTGAATCACTTGAATTACTTGAATCCCGTTATTTATTGATTTGCTCAAGCAGGCACCAGTAACATTTCCATTGGACCCTATCACGTGCCAATGTAGCCCAATGGCATCTGGTTGATTCAGGAATATGAAGAGCCTCAAACCGTTCCTTTGGGGTCCTTGACAAGGAAGTCTGACCATCTTGTAGGTGGGCGGCCACGTGATCTTTTGACATCCCGTGGGATCCAGTCGGTAACATCTCTAGTCCAGTGGTCATCTCCAAATCGCATTACATGTCAAGCCCATCTGATTTTCGAGGCCTTGGCAAACGAGACAACGTCCCTGATTCTGGAATAGCGACGGAGGTTGGAACTCCGGATTCCTTCTCTCACTTGAGTGAGGTGTGATATTCCAAGCATAGCTCTTTCGATTCCTCTCTGGAAGAATGGAATAGCATTCTCATCCTGTTTTTCGTAGGGCACAGGTCTCTGAGGCGTATGTTAATGCAAGAAGAATGGTGGAGTCAAAGAGATGTGCCCAGAGCCAGAGATTCTTTGTCCTTTTGGCTACTTCTTTGATGCCTTTGAAGGCATTCCATGCCGCTCTCTTCCTCCTGCACAGCTCAGGTTTTAGGTCATTCATCATGTTGACTTCTCAACCTAGGTACACATAACCACTGCATTCAGAGATGTTTGTTCCACTGAGAGTGAATGGGGCCTCTGGAACTAGTTCATTTTTCATAAACATAGTTTTCTTTAGATTCAGCTGTAGACCTATGATTCCTCATTCTCGGTCGAAGTCAGCCAGCATTTGTGCCGCTTGGCTAATGTTTGGTGTTATTAGAATGATGTCATCAGCGAAGTGGAGGTGGTGTACTTGCCGACCATGTATCTTCACTCCCATTCCTCCCCATTCTAATTGTCGCATGATGTTCTCGAAGGTGGCGCTGAAGAGTTTTGGTGAAATGGTATCACCCTGTCGAACCCCTCTTTTGACATCAATGATCTCTTCCTTGTAGAATGGTGAGATCCTGGTGGTGAATCCGTAATAAAGCTCACAAAGGATCTTAATGTATTGGGTTTGAATACCCTGTTTGGCTAGGGCTTCGATGATCACTTTAGTCTCCACAGACTCAAAGGCTTTCTTTAAATCAATGAACGTGAGTCAGAGCGGCATCTTGTACTCCCTACAAACCTCAATGAGCTTGGTTACCATGTGGATATGGTCGATTGTGTTGAAACCTTTCTAGCTTTCCTCTCATTGCTGGCCGCTGTCAGCGGCCACGTGATTTGCCTCCAAATTGCCATGAATATTCCACCCACCCCTCTGAGAGAGCCCCACAAGGTAATGAGAATATAGCGCCTGCATGGCAGAGCCTGGCAAGCTCTCCAATGTGTGTTCGATATGCCAAAACCAGTAACAAAAACGTTTATTTTCCTGACACCGAAAGAGCACTTAATACAGCAGCAGTAAGAAAGGCGAACAAGCAGTGCCTGATAAAATTTCATGGCCATCCTAGGCTGCCAAAACGAAGAAGGACTAAAATGACTGTCTGTATTTTCAATGCATGTACGCTGGCATCGGAAGCATATACCAAGGATCTGATGGTGCAAGCGCAAAATATCAAGGATGACATCATTGGTCTGACTGAGACGAGGAGGTGTCAATCGCATCATGCTGTGTTTGACACCAGAGAAGAATTGTTCCTTGGAACATGCGACGAAAAGAGGCGTCAGTGGAGTTCGTGTCCTTGTCAACACGAATATGGCCGCCAACATTGATTCATTTGAATGCCTAACAAACCAGATAGGACGATTACACTTGAAGAGATGTGGCCCACGGCCAGCAATTTCTACCCTCTTTGTCTGTGCACCAGCATCCACATACAAGGAAGATGAAATTGAGAAATTCTACATAGAACTGGAGGAGTTCTATAAAAAAAGATCACACCTTCTACAAGATCATAGTCTGTGATTTTTAATGCCAAGATAGGATCGAGAAGATTGGCTGAAGAACTCCACAGTGGAACTCATGGCCTAGAATGGAATGAACAGGGTGAGAGACTATCTGAGTTCATCATGTCCACCAAGATCGTTCATGGGAACTCACAGTTCCAGAAGGCTGAAGCGAAACGTTGGACATGGGAATCTCCTGGTGGTCAGTTTCACAATGAAATTGATCACATCATCTTCAATGAACGGTTTTGTCTGACCGATGTTGCTGTCGTCCCCAAATTCCAAACAGGATCGGACCACCATCTCCTTTGTGCAAAACTCTACTTCACACAACAGGGAGAAAAGGCTGCAAAGTTTAAGAAGAGAACTCCCAGAACGACCACCAACTAGGAACTCTTTGGCACCATTGCGGCAACATGGGAAGATACCATTATTGACGACATAGATGAAGAATACAACCGACTGGTTCTGCACCTCCATGATTTTGCGAAGAATGCTGAAAGAGACAAAGACACAAAAGGACGCCTTTCTTTAGAAACTCTTGAGCTCATTCACCAACGTGTCCAGGCGCGAGCCTCAGGAGACCAATGCTAACGTCCAAGCTTGCTAAGCGATGCAGAGAATCGATAAAAGAACTCAAAGACAGAAGAGTAGAAATACTGGAAGATGCAGCAGAAGCCGGGAAAAGCATTTGCACCACCCTCCTGTCCTTTGCCAACTATAAGACCAAGATGTCTGCTCTCTGGCGCCCTTATGTATCTATCCCATCTTCCAGAAAGTCAATGGAGAAGATTATCCATGACTTCTACTCAGATCTCTTTGTTAGCCATATCCACCTACCCACCTACCAAATCCCACAGGATGGATATGTCATTTCCAACGTTCTCCCTTCTGAAATCAGACATGCCATTTTGTCAGTAAAGAAGGGAACAGCACCAGGCCCAGACAAAGTCAGACCCAAACACCTGAAGAATCTGCCATCAGTACTCATCAATACACTAGCTCAGCTCTTCACATGCTACCTGTCCTAATGCAAGGTTCCCTCCCAATGGAAAACCAGCAGAACAGTTCTCCTGTTCAAGAAGAGATACATTCACGACATCAGCAACTATTGCCCCATCTGCCTGTTGTCTGTCATCTACAAGCTGTTTACACGAGTCATCCTGAACAGGATTGTCAGAACACTAGATGAAGGACAACAATGCGAGCAAGCTGGCTTCGGAACGAAGCTTGGACAAAGTATTAAAACTCTATTGCTTGAAAATTGCTTATTAGCTGCTTTTTTTTTCAAAGAACATTCTTCATGAATAGGAACAAAATGCAGAGTTGAAAAATGACAGTGAGTCAAGGAAAATAAAACTTGGGATTAAGGAATTGATCATATCAGAGTGACCAATTAGGGTGCCATAGTGATAGTACAGGGAGTAGGGTGTTTGCATTTGCTTGCTGTTGACCTGGGTTTGGACACTGGCATCCCTTAGGATTCCCCCAAGTACTGCCAGAAGTAATTTTTAAATGTGAAACCAGAAGTAACTTCTGAGCATTGAGGGGTGTGATTCCCCCAAAATACCAGAAATTAAAACAAAAGTATGAACAGTAAGTGGTTTTGTAGAGACAACTTGAATACTTACTCTTGCCCCTAAGGTAATGTTCCATATAGGGGAATAAGAGCTTGGAGAGATGGTACAGAGATTAAGGTACTTTTTTGGTTCACTACTGACACTACTATTTTTTAATATTTTATTATACTACCATGAGCTATACAATTACAAAGGTGTTCATATTTGGGTTTCGGTCATACAATGTTCCTGCACCCATCCCTCCACCGGTGCCTATTTCCCACAACCAATGTCCCAAATATCCTTCCCCTCCCTAGCCTGCCCTAGGTTCTTTATTTCTTTCCCTTTCTCTTTCTCTCTCTCTTTCTCTCTTCTTTCTCTTACACATTGTGGATTGCAATACATATATTTAGAGGTTATTATGTGTATCTTTTTGCCTGTATTGAATGCTCAGTTCTAGGTTGGTATTATCACTTTTGACAATTATTAGCACACTGTTCCCTTCTCTGTCTTACCTAACCTCTGACTCCCACACATTTCTGGTAATTTTCACCTTTGACAAGCCCTCCTGATCCATGTCTCACCTTACCTTGGGTATTGGTATCAAAATATGTATATATATATATGTATATGTCATGCAAATAAATGCAGTCATTCTATATCTGTCTTTTTTTGTTCTGGCTAATTTCACTCAACATGATCCTCTCCATGTTCATCCATTTATAGGCAAATTTCATAACTTCATTTTTCCTAACAGCTGCAGAGTGTTCCATTGTGTAGATGTACCAAAGTTTCTTTATCTAGTCAGGTTATTTATGTGGTCCCTTTCTTCTTTCCTGATAAATGCTTGTAGAGCTATGAACTATCCTCTTAACATGGCTTTTGATGTGTCCTACAAGTTCTTATAGTTGGTGTCTTCATTCTTATTTGTTTCCAAGAATCTTTGAATTTCCTGTTTGATTTCTTCTATGACCTATTGTTTGTTCAGCAGTGAGCTTTTCAGTTTCCAAGTGTTTGGTTTGACTCCCTGTTTCAGTGTATGGTTAACTTCTATTTTCAGTGCATCATGGTCTTAAAAGATAGTTGACACAATTTCTATCTTTTTTATTTTATTGAGGTATGCTTTGTGGTTCAGCATGTGGTCTATCTTGTAGAATGTTCACTGGAGAGAATGTGCACTGAGAGAAACGTGTATTCAGCTTTTTTGGAATGAAAAGCCCTGTATATATCAACTAGCTCTCTTTATTCTCTTTCTTCCTTCAGGGCCAGTATTTCCTTGGTGAGTTTCAGTCTTGTTGATCTATCCATAGTTGATAAAGCTGTGTTGAAGTCTCCAACTATTATTATGCTACTGCTGATGTCTTCTTTGAGGTCTATTAGTAGTTGTTTTAAGTATTTTGCTGGCCCCTTGATGGATGCATATATGTTTAGTAGTGTGATTTCTTCCTCATATACATATCCCTTAATTATCAATAAATGGCCTTCACTGTCCCTACCTAACCTTTTCAACCTTAAGTCTATATTATCAGATACTCTTTTGACCACAATGGCCTTTTTTGGAGGAGTTGTTTGCATGGAGAATTGTCTTCCATCCTGTGAGTCTGTGTTTGCTCTGATTGTTCAGATGAGTTTCTTGAATGTTGGATTCTGTTTTTATTCCATTTTTGACACTCTGTGCCTCTTAATTGGTGCATTTAGACCATTGAAATTGAGAGAGATTATTGTCATCGGATTTGTGCCATCTTTTGGTTTACACTTGTTGTGCTTTGGGTTCTGGCTTATTTTACAGTAGACACTTCAGTTCTTTTAAAGTTGGTTTTGAGTACATGAAGACTATGAAGTTTCTGAATTGTTGTTTATCCATGAAGTTGTGAATCTTTCCTTCGTATCTGAATGTAAGTCTAGCCGGATAAAATATTCTTGGTGAAGTCTGCAATTCATTGAGCCTTTTAACAATATCCCACCATTGTTTTTGGGCTTGGAGTGTTTCATTGGAGAAGTTTGCTGTAAATCTTAGGGATGCTCCTTTGTGTGTGATTTCCTTCTTTAATCTTGCTCCTTTCAGTATTCTATCTCTATCTATAGTTTTTGTCATTCTAATTTGGATGTGTCCTGGAGTATTCTTATTGGAATTTCTTTTTAGCTGGTACCCTATGGGCCTCCTGATTCTGGGAGCAAGCATTCTTTAGTTCAGGGAACTTCTAACAATGATGCCTTTGGCAGTTTCTTCTTCATCAGGCTTTTCTTCTTGCCCTCTGGGACCCCAATGATCCATATGTTGTTCCCTTTTGGCTTTACCCGACTATCTCTTGTAGTCTATTTTTTGTGAGTCTTTTCCATCTTCTCCTGGAAAATGATTCTAGAGAATCTTTGGACCTCATTTTGGAGTTCACTAATTTTTTCTTCAGCAGTTTTTCATCTGCTTTGGAGGACTTCCAGTGTGTTTCTCATTTCATTTTCCACATTTTTAATATCTATCATTTCTGCTTGTATTTTGCTGACCAGACTTTGATCCCACATATGGTTCTTCATATAGCCAGAAATGATCCTTAAGCAGAGTCAAGAGTAGCCTTGATTATATGTGTGTGATCAAAAAACAATAAATAGGAGAACTAATACCTTAAATGTTATTTCTAACTGGAATTTGTGTTGTGATTGAAAACAAGTTAGTATTACTTAGATATGGAAATAAAGTGAGTGTAAGACTTTTGCAAAGATGGAAATATTTTTTTCCTTGGTGACCACACCTGGCAGTGCTCATTGGTTATTCCTGGCTCTGTGCTCAGGAATTATTCCTTTTGGATCTCATGGGACCATATGGGATGGATATCATAGATCAAGACCAGGTTGACCCGCATGCCAGGCCAGCTGTATTATATCTCAGGCCTATACTTTTCGTGAATCTGTTGTACTTGATCTACCTAACTTTTGCTTAAAATGTTAGATTTATCAATTTGCATTTATACACAGAAGAAATAAAATTTTCAGATATAGTTGTGTATGTATATTTTTGGGGTAGAAAGAGCACTGGGTAGGGAGAACATAAGACCTTTCTTGGGTGTTTGATGTTCTACAAGCTTATGGCATATTGTACAAGTTTCTTGTGTTGACAGCAATTCTATGTCAACTACCCTCTGGGCAAACTTGGTACCCAGGCATATACAAGCATCAGAGAGAGCAATCTAAGTAACTTTGCTGTATTTTCTAGCCTATATACCTGGGTGTGTGTGTGTGATTGTGGGGCTCCCCGGGGTCCCCGATGCTGGGAAGCGAGTCCCTACCTCCAAAGCCGGCGGAATGGATGAACACCAGAACCGATCGCGGTTTTAAAGGCTTTACTTATCACAGGTCAGGCATACAAACAGAAAGGAAAAACCCGGCTTAGGATTCCAGGCTAGAACCCCCAGCCCGTGTAGGCCAAGATGGCGACCACCACGTGTAAAACATCCAAGGGATAAGCGCCCGCGAGATCCCCAGGAAGAACCGGAGCCCTAGTTTATACCCCCGCCAGACTCCCCCATGTATGAGCAGGGAGGGTCCAATGCCCTCAGGTAATCCCTCCCTACACTCACCTAGGCCTTTACTGGCTAATGTTTTGACTGGGAGGCCTTTGAATGTAAGGGGTTTCTGAGATGGCATGTCACTGTACCAAAGACCAACACCAATGCCAGTTAATATCCAAGCCTTCCAGTCTCCTCTCTCTTGTTTTATTTTATCAGGAGCCTCTTTTTGTTTGGAGCAAACAGCACCCCTAGTCCTTCGGCCACTCTTAGATCACTACCCCTTGTAGCATGGAGATTACCCTACCTCATGTATAAACTGCCCTTTACTACCCTTTCTAAGGTTTCGAGGCAACCACACCCCTTGGAGTCCTCAACATTTGTTTTTTGTGTGTGTGTGTGTGTGTGTGTGTGTGTGTGTGTTTACCTGTGAATTTAAATGGGAAGTTTCCCAGAACAGTTTTTTCCCTGGAAACCAGTCCTAACAAGTAGACCTGGAGAGGGCATATGGATTTTCAATTTCAGACTAACATTTAAAAATAACCAACTGAATGGAAGAAAATAGTCATGCAAAATGTATGATAGCAGGTTAATATCCAATTTACACAAGGCACTCAGAAACCTCAACGCAATAACAAAAATTCAATAATCTCTCAAAAACTTGGGTAAGGAGATGTTCTCTGAAAGACTATGTAGCTAGATAGTAGATATATACAAAACTATTCATCCTCACTGGGTATCAGGGAAGCACAAACCAGAATAACAACAATTATCTTACTCCAGTGTGAATAGCATTTATCAAGAAGACAGGAAACCAAGTTGGAAGTCATGTGGTGGAAAAGGGCCCTCAACTACTGTTGAGACTGTTACCTGGTTCAGCCTATAGAGAAGCAGTTTGGAAATTTCTCATGAAGGTAAGACTAGAAATGTAAGATGCTTGCCTTCATTGCTGCTGACCCTGTTCTATTCCTGACACCCTATATGTTTCCCTGATTACTTCCAGGAGTGATTTTTAAGTAAAGAACTCTGAGGTGATCCTGAGTATCACCACATATGACCCAACTGTCTCCCATTGCTTGGGAAGGGGTGTGTGAGTAGAATTTCCATCTCACCCAGTAATTCCGCTTCTTGGCACCTATCTCCTAAACACAAAAACATTAATTTCAAAATGTATATTTGCATCTACATTTTATTGCAGTGCTTAGTACAATATCCAAGATATGAAAACACCCCTAACTGTAAAATGACAAATGAATGCATAGACACTTGTGGTATGTATACACAACAGAATTTTATACAGCTACAAGAAAAAATGCAATTATGCAGTTTGCTTCATTGGAGATTGAATTGGAGGATATAATACTGAGCAAAGTCAATTAGAGAAAGAAGGATAAAAACCACATAATCTCAGACATCTGCAGAGTATTGTGACACAAAAGGAAAGACAATATTGAACAAGCCTTGACCTTTTATTACAATTTTGATTAACAATCCCGTGAGGGAAAGTTGGTGGAAATAATTATCAGACAAGAAACAACAGAGGGACATGGTGGAGAGTTTACCATTTTCCTGGCTGTGAAGTACAATTTTTCTCATAATTTGTCTCCAACATCAGCATTCATAAATTTATATTGGGATATTTCCAAGTGGAGCTTGCTAGTTGCAGTTTCTTATTCCCATAGTTGTCATTAAGTTCATTTATATAGTCATTCCTTTTGACCCAGGAGAGATATCTGTAATCTGAGAACCAAATTAGTCTACACTTTCATTGGTCAGGCTCTTTAGTCTTAAGATTTATCCACTCCTTTGAATACATTATATAGTGACAATATATATTCTTATCATTTATATTTTATTGACTGCAGAATTATTGGTGATAGTGTCAGAGGTTTGATTTTTATTTCCTCAATAAAAAACTGGAAATAGTTTTCAAAATCCCTTATAAGATTTTCCATGACATCTGGTATTTTATAATTC
Organism: Cryptotis parvus; assembly: GCA_021461705.1. Taxonomy (NCBI): domain Eukaryota; kingdom Metazoa; phylum Chordata; class Mammalia; order Eulipotyphla; family Soricidae; genus Cryptotis; species Cryptotis parvus. Next base: position 17,230 of record JAJIBD010028121.1, read on the forward strand.
TTAAAATTAATCATTACACTGTATATTTTCCTTAATATAGCCATTCTCATTTTAACATGAAAGTTCTTGCTTAATCATCTATTCTTCCTCAAGCTTAATCTCTGAATTGTATTTTTTATTTTTGCTTCTTTTTTTTCAAATAAAGGGATTTGGATTCAGTGATCTTTAAAATCCTTTCAAACTATTAGACTGTCTGAAAGCTAATGATGATAATAGGAGGATATTTCCTAGTTTCCTAAGACTGAAGTCATAAAGCGTATCTATTGCTTGCTTTCTGAAACACACTTGAATTCACTGAAGTGAATAGACCATTGGAATAGTCTAACATTGCATGATACTTATCTTCTGTATTCCTCAAATGGTTGCCTCTCACTCTTCCATGCAATGATTTTATTGTCATTGAGTACTTGGAAACAAGTGACATTTTTCTAATTTTAACTTAGGGCAGTTGGGTGAGTATTGATGAACAAGCATTTGTTAAACTATGTCTCAAGTAATATCAATCTGGATTGAACATGTGTAATGCCTAAGAGATTTTTTCATTAACCTACTGACATGTCCAATGAGAGTTCAATGTTATTTCAAGACAGTTTCCTAAACATATGACCCTTTGCTTTTTTTACCACTTTCCCTGCTTTTAATTAATATCATGTTTTTTCCTCATCAAAGCTAAATAATTTACATAGACTATTTAAATACATGATTTAAACTCTTTAAGATGCTGTTGACTCTGTTATGTTTGATATCAAAGGTATGGATGCTCTGAGATACAGGAATATCTATCTAGGTCACAAGATAGGACTCAAAAGCTAGTTCTATGATTTTTTCACTTACTTTGAGTGGCTGGAGGGGGAGGACCGGGGATGTGGTGGTGGGGATGCACTGGTGGAGGGACGAGGGTGCTGGAACACTGTATGACCAAACCCCAAAATGAACTTTTTAATTGTATATCTTTTATTTGTAATCTCACGGTGGTATAATAAAATACTTAAAAATGTATTTGTTTTAGAAATACTAGTGTTTTTAGAACTTTGTTTTGAAGACTCCTAAAAAGTTTTGCCTAGCATTGCTACTGTGGCATTTACTCTGGAAGACTTACATATATATTTAATTTTCCATCATATGTTTGAATTTATCTCTTAGAAACAATAGAAAAATTATATATTTCACTAAAATAATGCTCTGCTTTTTTGTGGATTAATTGGTTCATTAATTTAAAAAGAATCTTTAAAAGATTGAATAATTTAAACATGTAAACATTTAAAACTACCAAATTACTTTAATATTGAATTCCTGTCTCGATTTTTACATATTTACTATAAACTAGTTGAAGATAGAGAAAATGATTAAGATCCTTATGTTTTTATATTGTTCCTATTCAAACTTCTAATCTATTCATCTGTTGAGACAACCACAGTTCTGATTTTTGCTATGACATTTTTTAAAATATTTTTATTCAGATACGGAGAGCCACAAGATAGTAGTTCTCTGCTTCAGTATCTCTCAATATAATGGAAAGGGGAAGGAAGGATAGATGCTTGCTGGAAAGAGATGCTTACCAAAGTACAAAAGTTATTTCAAAGTGTCATGCAGCTATAAGACTAATAATGCCATCACTGTTTCAGTACTGTTAAGTATTTATAAATATATATGCACGTACAAACACTATTGGCTATTGCAATATTTCTGTATAATGAATGCCATTATCGTTATTTTAGAATTTATATAACGAAGTTATAAAGGTCAACTAGCATGTCTAGATCAGTTTTTTATTGTGGTATAAAAAATTAAAGCATTTATCAGCCTAATGTGGTTCAAAATTTCTTTTTTTTTTTTCTTCTTCCTTCCTCTCCTTTCCCTCCCTCCTCCCCCCCCCCCCCCCCCCCCCCTTTTCTCCCTTCCTTCCTTCCTTCCTTCCTTCCTTCCTTCCTTCCTTCCTTCCTTCCTTCCTTCTTCCTTCCTTCCCTTCCTTCCTTCCTTCTCCTTCCTTCCTTCCTTCCCTTCCTTCCCTTCCTTTTTGTGCTGAAAAATAAAACAAAGGGATTAAGCTACATACAAGACAATTCTTGAACTACTAAGCTATATCCCTGGCCCAATTTAGCGATTTATACCCATTTTACAGATGTGAAAGTAGATACTTAGAACCTTTATATAATTAAATCTTAAACTTATAAGTTGATAAATAAACCAGGATTTGAACTCCTTTCTGACTCTTTATACTTTCCTCACTATTATAGGTCTGAAGAGAATATTTAAATTTTATTTAGAAGATATGTGTATTTCAAGACTTTGAGAGATAATAACAAATTGCCTATAAAGAAACGTGTGAAAACAGATTTGGAAAAGTGTTATACATGTTGCTTGGGATTTGGTGTGATTCAGGTATGCTATCAGAAATCAAATTTCACCTTCCTTTAAAATATCAAAAGTTTACTTTCACTTAGATAATATCTTGTTTGTTGATACTCAATTTTGTTACCAAATAAATAATTATGAACACTATAAATGACCCTGTAGAAGTTTGTAGTGTTGTCTATAAAGATAGTGTTTATGGGCCAAAGATATAGCAGAGAAGACCTGGGTTCAATCCCCAATACTCTATATGGTCTGAGCACCGACTGGATGCTAAAATATTCTTTCATAGAATTAGCTTCATGAGAACTTTTAGGGGAGATTTTGTTCAAGTGTTCAGGTAAAGAGCCTAATTCACTGAAACAAAAATATTTTTTTCTTTTTTTCCTATTTAGAAATCTGGGTACCAGATTTGTGATCCCATCATATTGTGTATGATTTATTAATTAATTTACTTGGTTTTACCGTATTTTACTGCATCTGATTCTATAGGACATCTTAAATTCTCTTTTAAATATATGAATACAGAATCTGAATATAAACATATGTTATAAGTGGTGGTATTCAAGTAGGCAGCTCATAAGAACTACTCATGAATTTATAGGGAAGGAAAGAGTTCTGACATTCAATTTTCTAATATTTGATTATTGGTCCTTCTAATCTGGTGTGAACATGATGAACTCTAACAATTTGTCATTAGCTAAGGATATTAAACTATTGCAGTGGTGTCTATTTACAAAGTCTCCCAGACTTTGCATTACATAAATCTATTATTTAGACCTGTTTCTGTAGATTCCACTTTGGTGTCTCCTTTCTTTAACTTAACAGTAACTAAATTCAAAGGATTTGAAAGTAGGTGTTACAAGAAATAAAGGTCCTTAAGCAATTATTTTATAAATGGTGTCAAATCAATTAAGAAATAGTCTTAACCTGTGGACCTATGGAATAGAGTTGAGTATACTGACACCCACCCTCAAATACATGATCAGTTAATCTTTGATAAAGATGCAAAGAGTCCAAACTGGAGTAAGGAAAGCCTCTTCAACAAGTGGTGCTGGGAAAACTGGACAGCTACAAGTGAAAAAAATGAATTTGGACCTGTGTCTAACACCTTGCACAAAAATCAGATCAAAATGGATTAAAGATCTCAATATCAGACCTGATTCCATAAAAGTACATTGAAGAAAATATAGGAAAAACCCTCCACGACATTGAAGCTAAAGACATCTTCAAAGGTGAAACACCATTAACAAAGCAACTAGAAGAAAATAAACATATGGGACTACATGAAACTGAAGAGCTTCTGCACCTCAAAAGAAACAGTGACCAAGATAGAAAGACAGTCCACAGAATGGGAAAGAATATTCACCCAATACCCATCTGATAAGGGGTTAATATCCAGGATATATCAGGCACTGGTACAGCTATATAAGAAAAAACAGCCAACCCCATTAGAAAATGGGGGAGAAGAGATGAACAGAAACTTTGACAAGGAAGAAATCCGAATAGCCAAAAGGCATATGAAAAAATGCTCATCATCACTAATCATCAGAGAGATGCAAATCAAAACAACAATGAGATATCACCTCACACCACAGAGAATGGCCCATATCCAAAAGGGTAAAAGCAACAAGTGCTTTGGCGTGGATGCGGGGAAAAGGGGACTCTCATACATTGTTGGTGGGAATGTCGACTTGTACAACCTTTCTGGAAAACAATATGGACATTCCTCCAAAGACTAGAAATTGAGCTCCCTTTTGACCCAGCCATACCACTCCTGGGAATATACCCTGGGAAGCCAAAAACACACAGCGGAAACACAATCCGCACTTTTATTTTCATAGCAGCACTATTCACAATAGTCAGAATCTGGAAACAACCAGTATGCCCAAGAACTGATGACTGGATAAAGAAACTGTGGTATATCTACACAATGGAATACTATGCAGCTGTCAGGAAAAATGAAGTTATGAAATTTGCCTATAAATGGATGGACATGGAAAGAATCATGTTGAGTGAAATTAGTCAGAAGGAATAGAGAGAGGCATAGAATGACTGCATTTATTTACATGACATAAATATACCAGGTGATCTTACCAAAAGTGGAAATTACCATAAGCGCGTGAGAGTCAGAGGTTAGGTAAGATAGAGAAGGGAACATGCGTGAATAAATGTCAAAAGGTCTGATACCAACATAGAACTGAGCATTAAATACAGACAAAAAATGCAAATGATGGCTTCTAAGTGTATCGTAGTGCAACACACAATGTGTAGGAGAAGGAAGAGAGAGAGAGAGAGGGAGAGGAGATAAAGAACCTGTCATTTAGGCAGGACGTGGGAGGGGGGGGGGAATTGGGGACATGGGTGGTGGGTGATGGGCACTGGTGGAGGGCGGGGTGCTGGAACACTGTGTGACCGAAACCTCCAAACATGAACAACGTTGTAATTGTATACTCACTTGTATAAAATGTTAAAAAATAGTCTTAAGAAATAGTCTTAATTGAGTTGATTAGTCTTAATTCAGATCAGAATTGATCAGAACTGATCAGTCTTAATTGTGATCAGACTCTTAGGGATACATCAATAT
>JAJIBD010028122.1:0-36957 GCA_021461705.1 Cryptotis parvus
CATCTGGTTGTAATCAAGGCTTTCTCCTGGCTCTGCACTCAGGAATTACTCTGGTGGTACACAGGGACTATATGGGATGTCAGGGGATTATACCCAGGTCAGCTGTGTGAAAGGCAAATGCCTTAATTGCTATACTATCGCTCTGTTTCCCTCTTGGCCCCAAATAATTGACATTTGTTTTGTTTTGGGGCTAATGCCTGAGATGCTTCAAGATCTCTCTCGGTGTTTCTACGGGACTGTATGCAATGCTGGGGTTAAAGCTGGGGCCGAATGATCTCTAACCCCAATCTAAACAGATTTATTAAAAAGCAGCACTGATCCCTCTTCCCTCCATTTTTCTCCTCCATTTTGTCGAGCCTGGTGGCCCCGCCAGGAGCTGCCCTGGGGCAACCAGCCATAGCATGCAGTCCCAAACGAGGCTGGGGAACCTGGAACTACTCCGCTTCCCCAGGCTCAGCTGACCATGGGGCTCCCAGGAGGACAGATGAGTTTTGGGAGTGGGACCATCACCTCTGGGGGTCCTGGAAGCAGCCGGATGAGACTCGCCCACCACACTAGCCACCACCTTCGCTGTCCGGACGCTGGGATACTACCTCACAACCAGATTAACAGAACAAAACCAGTTCGAGCCCAGGTCACGCTGGTCCATCAAAGTAGTGGAAACAGTTATGTCCTTTAATGCACTGCATTCTACGATGTTCAGGAAATTCTGGCAGGAGGGAGAGATAGAGAGGAGAGAAAGGACATGCAGAACCTGCCAAGTAGTTGAAGTGTGGGAGGGAGGGAGGTGGGGACATTGGTGATGGGAGATGGGTTCGGGTGGAGGGATGGGTGTTGGAACACTGTAGAACCCAAACTCTACATGAGCATCTTGCAATTGTATGTCTAAAAGTGGTGTAATAAAATTTGGGGGGAAAATTGACAAAAAAAAATAAAAAGCAGTTTTGAAGATTATTAGACAGGCATGTTGTAGAATATTTTACAATTTATACTTATCTGATTTCTTTTGATTATTCTGTTGTTACAAATTTTGGATATTATCAGATGTGTCCTTGTCATCTCATTATAACAGACGATGTGTGACGCTAACATGAAATACTGATGAAGATAAACCTTGATTACTTGGTTAAGATAGTATCTGTCAGATTTATTCATTATAAATCTCCTCTTTCCCCTTTTCAAACTCCAGTTATTATTAGTCACTATATTCAGAGGGAGATGAATTAAATTATACCTCCTAGGGAAAAGTATGAAGAAATAATTGAAATCTTTTAATTTCTATTTTATTTCCATCACTGACTTACTAGATATAACTGCGCTTTAGTGCAGTTACTTTAAATAAGAATTTATTGCTTATTACAATCTATCTTCAAATACTATTATATGACAATATACAAGAGAAAACCTTATTGCTTATTGCAATCTATCTTAAAATACTATTATATAACTTAATATACAAGAGAAAACCTTAAGGAGCAGATTTTGTTTTTCCCTTGACCATCTTTTGTGGAACTGTTACTTCAGACTTTGCTTTTACATATAGTATAGATCCCCAAATACAATTTTGTTTTAAGTCATTATTTTTTAAAAAATTATGAAACCACTTTGAGATATACAATTACAAAGCTTTAAATGATTGGGCCTCAGCCACACAGTGTTCCAGCACCCAACCCTTCACCACCCTTCCAATATCCCAAATTCCCTCTCCTCCTCCTCCCCCCCAGCCTGCATCTATGGCAGGCAATTTTTACTTCTCTCTCTCTCTCTCTCTCTCTCTCTCTCTCTCTCTCTCTCTCCTTTTTTACACAATGTGGCTTGCAATACATACAGTTAGAGGTTATATATATATATCCTTTTGCCTACTTTCAATGCTCAGTTCTACGCTGGTATTATAATTTACAATAATTATTAGTACACTGTTCCTTTCTCTGTATTGCCTAACCTCTGACTCCCACATATTTGCAATAGGTTCTACCCACTGACAAGACCTCCTGGTCTATGTTTTGTCTGGCCTTGGATATTGGTATCATGCTATTTTTTATCCCGCAAATAAATGCAGTCATTCTATATCTGTCCTTTTCCTTCTTCTTCTTCTTCTTCTTCTTCTTCTTCTTCTTCTTCTTCTTCTTCTTCTTCTTTCTTCTTCTTCTTCTTCTTTCTTCTTCTTCTCTTTCTTTCTTCTTCTTCTTCTTCTTCTTCTCCTTCTCCTTCTTCTTCTTCTTTCTTCTTCTTTTCTCTTTCTTCTTCTTCTTTCTTCTTCTTCTTCTTCTTCTTCTCCTCCTCCTCCTTCTTCTTCTTCTTCTCTTCTCTCTCCTCCTTCTCTTCTTCTTCTCCTCCTCCTCCTTCTTCCTCCTCCTTCTCTTCATCCTCCCTCCTCCTCCTCTATCTGTGTCTGTCTCTCTCTTCCTTATGTTACAAATTCTGGCTTGCAATACATACATTTAGGGATTATTATGTACATCACTTTGCCTATGTTCAATTCTCAGTTCCTGTCTGGAGTTAGCTCACTGCCCAACATCTGACCTCCACTCACTTGTGTTAGATTCCAACAATTGACAAGTTCTCCTAGTCTATGTATTGCATGGTCTTGAAAGTTATTAATGTTTTGAAAGAATTTATTGAGATGAGATATATAGACCATAAAATTAAGCATTTCAAAGTGGAAGATCCAGTGGCATTTAAGTCACTTAATTGTTTAAAGGAAAAAATTTTAAAGGATGAAAATAAATATTTTTATATTTACCTATATGTTCACCATTATGGTATTCAGCATTGTTGTCTATAAGTTTGGTTGTCCTTCTTACAATATTCCGTTGACTTTTTTGTTGTTGTGTTGTTTTGCAGCTACAGTTGGTGGTGCCCAGGGTTTACTAATGGTTTTGCACTCACGATTCCAAGGACCTTTATGGAGTGCTGGGGAATCAAACCTGGGTTTACCATCTTCATGTCAAACACCCTGACTACTCCACTATTTTTCAGGTTGCTGGTAATATTTTCCTTTAACATGAAGTAATTCCTTTAGAATTTATTGTTGAAAATGCTATTGTCTTCTGACTTGCAACATTTCAGTTGAGAAATTTGTGGTTATCTTGAGCTTGGTGCCATTAAGTGTCAAACGTCTATTTTTCTAGAGCCCTTTTAACATTATCATTTTGTCTGTGATTTTTAACAGTTTACTCGTGATGTGTCTTTTTTTCCATTTTTTAATCCTTGTTGAGCTTTGTTCAGATTCTTGGATTTATCATTTAGGATATTTCAACAGATTTGCCAATTTTCAGTCACTATTTATTCAAATGTTTGTTTCTGCTTCCAGCTCCTCCTGGAAGTCTAAATACACATATGCTAGATAGTGTGATATTGAAGCACAGGTCACTGTTCATTTTTAAAACAGCAGCTTTATTGGAATATAACCCACACACTGAACAGTCATCTGTTTAAAGTGTACAATTCAATTACTTTGAGAATATTCACAGATTTGTGCAACCATCATCACAATCAGTGATGAACATTTTGAGTGGCTTCACATAGCAGTACTCAGGGCTTACTCCAGACTCTGCACTCACAGATTACTGTGAGTAATCTGGCTTACTCCCAGACTCTGCACTCTTCGTGGGGGTTTGAGTTATTTGTGGTGCCAGGGATTGAGCCAAGGCTGGTCACATGTAAGACAAGCACTTTATCTGCTGCACTATTGCTAGCGTCCATTTTTTAAAAAGCACATTTTTATCATGTCCAAAGAGGACCTACACCTTTCAGCTAGTTTCTCATGACTAAGCAACTACTAATCTTTTTTTCTCTATGGCTTTTCCCCTTCTGGACATTTCACTTAAACAGAATCACAACTGATATTCCAAGAATGGTTTCTTTCACTTGGTGTAATGATTTCAAGTTTCTTCTATTTGGTTCTTCATTCCTTTTGTTTTATGAACAAACAATATTCTATTGTATGAATACACTATTTATTCATTCTGTTACTTTTTCATCAACTGTTTTCTCTCTCTGGTTAATTTTTGGAAGTTTCAATGACTAATATCTTCTAGTTAACTTATTTTTCTTCTATATAATTACACACTGTGGTGCTTTTGAGTGATTTATTTATTTCAAATATTTTATTTTCATCTCTAAAAGTTATATTCTGGGGCCCGGAGCGATAGCCCAGCGGGGAGGGCGTTTGCCTTGCACGCGGCCAGCCTCTGCCGGCCTGGGTTTGATCCCCGGCATCCCATATGGTCCCCCGAGCACCGCCAGGAGTAATTCCTGAGTGCAGAGCCAGGAGTAGCCCCTGAGCATTGCCAGGTGTGACCCAAAAAGGCAAAAAAAAAGTTATATTCTGTTATTTATGTGGTATTTTTATAGATATATATATGTATATATCACCTTACTGAGTTTGTTTTCTTTTAAAGCTTTGACCGTATTTCTAATAGCTGTTGTAAAAGTCTTTATTTGTTAAAACCAACATTTTTGGTATTTCTGACTGTTTCTATTTATTAATATTCCCATCCTGGCTGTGGGGACATCATATTTTCCTGCCTCCTTACTAATCTACTAGTTTCTAAACCATAGGCCCCTAAATATTGTGAGTAATTCGCTATTGAATGTCTGGATTTAGTGTCTTCCTTTAAATTTGTTCTGGATGACAACTAAGTTACCTGAACTCAGCAAGAGTCTTCCTAAATTTCATAAGAGTTAGTCTAGAGTAGCTGGCATATATTCCTAAGGTATGGCCTTTATTGGGGTATCTACTGAATATGTTAGGTTTTTGCAAGATTTCTTTGCTCTAGATGATAGGAAATTAAATGTGAGAACTTTAGGGATTTAATTTTATAGTTTCTTTGGAGTTATATGTCTGGATTTGTGGAGTTTCCCCTATATGTGTAGCTTCGTAACCTGCCATTAATCAGGAGGATCTCTATGCAGACTATTTGGAACATTACTAAATTACTTCCTCCTTTCCAAAAGTTTGTCTTACATACTCCTGGCCCCTCAGCTCCCAAAATATGTTGACTTTTTTTAAACTCAGGGAGACTACTATACCCTTCTGGAGTTTTACCTTCTCATACCACAGTCCAGAATGTGCTTCCAGGAAGAAACCAAGAGCCGCCATAGATTTTCTCTCATTCGTTTTCTTTTCTCAGGGATCATGGTCCTCTCCTGTCTGCTGGTCAATGTTTACAAACAGTTGTTTCATATATTTTGTTCAATTTTCTAGTGTGTTTTTTTTCAAATGACAGGAGAAAAAATCAGATAAAATTTATTCCAAAATAGTTAGAAGCAGGAGCCATAGTAGAGGTTTTTAAGCAGGGGAAGATATAATCATATTTGTTTTTAAGGAAAAGTTTGTGGTTGTCCGTGCTCTCTTGGCTGGACAAGAAGTAAATACTGAGGTAGAAAGACAAACTAGGATGCTCTTGGCTGGACAAGAAGTAAATACTGAGGCAGAAAAACAAACTAGGAGGTTATTTAAATTGTCTGTGAATGAGCTGACAGTAGTGTTAACTGAAAGAGTGGGAGTGGAACAGAAGAGTTATGAGGACATTTGAGAGTTATTTAGGAGGTGAAATTGGTAAGATTGGCTGATAGATTTGATATGGGCGATGGATTGTGTAAAAGGTAGAGCTCAGGATGATGTCTCCACCTTGAATATTATGTCTTGAACAAATAGAAGGATAATAATGACGGTCAGCAAAATGGAGAAGACTGGGGCAGGAAAAGTAAACTTTTTTCCACTTTTTAGAGGAATACATGTGTCACTTATTTTCTGGATGAGTGGAAGGGAGGTGGTAAGTTAAGTTTTGGAAGTATGGAATTTGAGGTGCCTGTGAGCCATCCAAGTGGAAAAGTAGTTGAATGTGTAGGTCTGGGGCTGTAGAAATAAGTGTGAAATTTATTTGTGTGTGTGTGTGTGTGTAAGAATGACGAAGAACAATTGCTGAGGTCATGGAAATGGGTGAGGGCTATACAATGAAAGAAGGTGACCCAGGGCAGAGTGAAGGTCCTCATTTAGAGAGTTAGATGCTGCAAGAATTAGTTGCAGACAGGGGGGAAGTTGTTGTGGAGGAAAATAGATAAATGCAGACCCCATTGGTTTTTATCCATGGGGCACAAGTGTTGGGAGAAATGCTGTGGAGTCACAGGCCCCAGGGACTGGATGAGGGGTTTTTAGCAGAGAAGATGCAAAGTTCCACAGTGCATTCTTTTGTCTTCACTGCTCCTTTAGTTCTTGTTCTACCCTCCCTGTCCTACCTCCAGGCACAAAAGAAACACTGTGACATCAAAAAGGAAAACTAGGGCAAACATAGGCAAAATAGAAATTGAAATAATTTCTAGACCTTAAAACCTCAACTGGTACTTTTTTGGGACAAGGCAGTTACTACTGTGTCTTCACTGGTTAGCATTGTCAACTTGGCTCTGCGTCTTGCAGCTGGTCTTTGTGAGCTGACCACACTCCAACCAGCCCACACATCTTCATCCTACCACTGTCCCTGGGAACCATGCCAGGGTCTCCCCAGCATTTGACTGTGTGGCAAGTCCAGGGAATGGAGTAGAACTTCAGAACAGCTGGAACAGGCAGAGAGGCAGGAAGGGGATAGCTGAGGCAGTAGTAGTAGGGGTCCAGAACCCAGTCATAGTTGCTTACCCTTAGTGGCTTTCCAGAACAAGTAAACCAACAACGGTGTCACCACCTGGCCTGTTGTTTTCCCTCCAGCTTGATGCTATTTCCCAGAGTGAGCTGGGAGTTCTGAAGGCCATGAAGGTGCTGAAATCCCTATTTGCCTGCCTTCTACACAGGAAGACCCTGTTGGAAAAATGCTTGGGGCAGGTTGAAGGGGATCTATCTTCATCAGATTTATCATCAACTTTGCTGTCAACTTAAGTATGTAGCTTTGTCTGACTGCCCATCCCTCCTGGGCTGGGGATTGACCCCAGAACCTGATAAGATTAACTTTTGATATACTGAAGAGTTCCCTTTAATTGAGAATATCCTGGGGCATGTAATAGCGTCTGGTTACCCCCATTCCAATTTAATTTGCATTCAACTTCTCCAAGGACACAGCTCTTGTTAAAATAAGCTGTAGCTAGATTTCTTTGTGGGATGAAAATGAATCAGTCTTTTGACTTGTTGTGTGTGGGGGGGGGGTGGTTCCAGGACTTTATTTTTAGGAAACTGGAGATCCCTGAGCTGAGAGTTGGTGTGGATTATCTTCATCAGGGTAAGAGTCATATGAGGCTGGACTTTCTCCTAGACCAGATGGAAGGAGTATGTTTCAGATCTCTCCAATCCTGGGAGAAAAATGTTGTTTCTCTTTGGATACAACCTTCTGGGTTGCAAGGATGTATGCACTCAGCTGTTCATCCTGACCCACCACATCCTTGCCTTCTGTGAATCAAGCACAAGGATGGAGTTATAGGTACTAGTGCTCTGTTGGGGTAGACACGCTCAAGGGCCTAGAAGAAGGATTTGAAGAGCCTTATATCCATAGTGCAGGTCTGACTACTGAGTAAGGAGAGAGGAAAAGGAGGTGAGGAGATGGATCAAAGAACTAGAGCATATGCTTCGCATATAGGTGCCCTAAAGTCAGTTCCTGGTACCACATTGCTTCCTGAGGATCACTGGACTGAAGCAGAGTTCTGAGAAATTCTTGGTCAGATTGATGAGAAATACTGAGCAAAGTTTCCCTGCTACTAGAGTCCTGTAACATTGTCTGGGATGGGTATCCCTGCCAGAATTAGTCATTGGCTGGGAGCAGTCGTGACCTTGGTGTGAACACCACTGGAGACCCACAAGTGAAGAATCTGATCTGTCAGTGATCTTTGCTTCTTTAAAGGCAAACCAAGTACTACCTCTCCATCCTTCTCACCATCTCCAAAGCCTCCCAGAATCTCTACCTTGTACCTTGTCCTGCATCAAGGCCTCACTAGTTTGCTCTGAAGGCAGTTGTTTCTTCCCTATGTGCTGAATTCCAGGCAGGTAATCTGCCTGTGTCTGTTCAAGTTCCATAGTGGGATCCTGACTCCCAGACTCTGACTTGCTGGAGAATTTTCTGGGTACATGCAGGTTGCAGGGGGTACTGTACAGGGCTTATGATTCCCCCACAGTTTACATGTTCAATGGAGGTAGTCGGAACATCGACAATATCCCTCAAAAGAATGCTGCTGTCTCTTCTCTCCTGGTTCTTCAAGCTTTGCTCTGAGATGGACATGGAGGCCACCTTCTCTTCCCCTGGGCTTTCAAGGAAACGCCAACCCCAGGCTTACTCATGGCTCTATATTACTCTGAAATACTCCTGGCAATGCCCAGGGACCATATGCTATTGAGTGCTGGGGATTGAATAGGAGTCTGCCATATGCAAGGCAAGAACCTTAACCCCTGCATTGTCTCTCCAGGTGCTGCCAATATGGTTGCTTACAGATGTCTGGATGATGACTCCAGTGAGTTCTTAGTTGACCTGAGCTGCCAGTGGAGGAGGAAAGGCAAAGGATGTGGTGGTGGGCAGTGGGCAGCAGACCAGAGCCAGTGGTGTCACCTTTAGTCAGGATCCTGGGAGAAAACATTTCACCAGAATTGTGAATCAGGCAAGCTCCAGCCTGACTGCAGACTTCCTGGCCAAGTAAAAGTCTGTTTCACCATTGTGCTTTCAGGAACTAGCCTAAAAACCTGGAACACAGTAAATACCTAATACTTGTTTGATTCCCTCCCAGGGAGCTTCTTTGCCTTGCATTCCAGTGCTGGGTTTCTGAGAGCTGGAGCTTTTCCCAGTTCACTGTGATGTTCTAACTCACAGTCTGGCCTAGACTAACCACTCCACAAAGAACAGCCATGGGGGTATAAGGGCCCAGTTCTCAGAAGCATGAGGGGGACTCTACATATGAAAGCTCCTAGCCTGATGAGGAGACACAGAGCCTTAGGCAGCAGATGGGAGTCAGGATGTTCTCTGAAGTAGTCAGACATAAGGAGCCTCTTAATAGAAAGCCAGGAGCAGGAACATTTTGGGCTGCAACTGCCTTGAGAAGACCTTGACATTGTGGGGGTACTTTGGAATGACGGGTGACAAGACCTTACTGGAACCAGCTGCTCCACATATACTTTCTGGGCTCCTTATTTATAGGGAACACATGTTATGACCCAGAACTTAGGACACATGGTTTGACCCAGGGCACAATGTGGGAAAGCAAGGCTGGCTTGAAAAAGCATACAAGACGCTCCGCATCTCCTGCTGGAACTGCTCATGGGAATAGCCCAGAGGGTGACAAACTTCTCTGCAGGGACTGGGAACCCCATTTGGGGCTCCTTTATTAAAGGTTGGCATCATCTGCATCCATTGAGGAAGGAGGGAAGACTTCCTGAATTTCAGAGAGAGCAGCATAGCTACTCTCTGCATCTAGCTGAATCTGGGCACCTCCCCCACCACACACAGAGGCTCACCTTTACATTGACATCATACCACTCCAGGTGCTCCACTTTTTAATCCAACCAGAGCCAACATATCATTTGTTTAGGAATTGCTTTTTAGCTGCCAGCTGTTGGTTGCCACAGATGACTTGAGACTGTAAATGACCAGAGGTTAGGTTCCAAGGGTCTGCCAGAATTGGAGGTGGGGGGTAATATTCTGTGAAACTTTTGACTCAATGAGGGTGTATCATTGGCAGGTGAAACCAATAACCAATGTCCTTTCCATGGAACTACTTCTTTGAGTTATTTTCCCTACTGTGGGAATGGGGTTGGTCTGTGCCTTCTACATTTTATCTGAAGTAGGCAGTCTAGGGTGGGAGACTTAGGTTGAGATAGGCTTAGGGTTCAGTTAGGGTTAGAATGAAAGAAAATGACCTACACTGGAGTGGAATCCTTATTTCTACTGGGGCACATATTACTAAAGTTAATCAGTTCTAGGCATTTATCTTATTTTATTTATTTTGTTTTGGGTCACACCTGGCGGTGTGAAGGGATCATTCCAGGTGGGCTTGGAGAACCATATGGGGTGCTAGAAATTGAACCTGGGTTGACGGTGTGTAAGCATAGACCTTATTTTCTGTGCTATGGCTGTGTCCCCAGCTCTAGGCATCTTAGCTATGGCCTGTTAATTCATAAATGATAATGCGGAAGGTATGTGGGGGGGCAAGGACTCAACCATTACTAGTCATTAGTGTGAAAGTGCCAGTGCTTGCTCTGCTGAGGCTGGACTAAATGCAGTGTTCAGAGGTTGTTGTTATTGTCAGGCTGAATGATAGGTCTGGATTCCCAGAATGAGCAAGCTCTGAGTGAAAAGAGACAGGACACTGTTGTGAGAGCATTGGCAGCACAGTATTTGGTTTCTTCCTCCTCTTCTTGGCTGACACTGTGCAATAGCTTGTGCTTGCTGCTTAACAAGAATTACCTGATTTCATCCCAGAGACATCCTTTGAAAACCAGGGGGGGTATCATCCCATCTTACATATGAGGAAACTGAGACCAAAGACATTTGATAAATAACCTTTAAGTTTAAAGCCAGGTTCCTGGAATGTTAAAAATCTAGATATGTTATGACAGAAATGTTATAACTATAGGAACCCATTTGGTTTCAAATGATAGTCATTACCCTCATTGTTTCCACTAAAAGGTGCGACTCTCTCTCTAATAAGTTATGCTCAATGCCATTATGATAACAAATGTGTAGTATTGCTGTCCCCACAGTGCCATTTTGATTCAAGTTTCTCTCATGGCTTTAACAACCATTCTCTGCCGGCTGGTACAGCCTTTCTGGAAAACAATATAGACATTCCTCCAAAGACTTGAAATTGAACTCCCATTTGACCCAGCCATACCACTCCTGGGAATATACTCTGGGAAGCCAAAAATACGCAGCGGAAACACCATCTCTACTTTTATGTTTATAGCAGCATTATTCACAATAGCCAGAACCTGGAAACAACCAGAGTGCCCTAGAATCGATGACTGGATAAAGAAGCTTTTGGTACATCTACACAATGGAATACTATGCAGCTGTTAGGAAAAATGAAGTTATAAAATTTGCCTATAAATGGATGGACATGGAGAAGATTATGTTGAGTGAAATTAGCCAGAAGGAGAGAAACAGATACAGAATGACTGCATTTATTTGCATGGCATAGATATATATGTGCATATTGTGATGCCAATATCCAAGGTTAAGTGAAACATGACCTTGTATCAGGAGGTCTTGTCAAGGGTGGAAATTGTCGCAAACGTGTGGGAGTCAGGCTAGGTAGGACAGAGAATGGAACAGTGTGCTGACAATTGTCGAGGGTACTAATGCCAACCTAGAACTGAGCATTAAATACAGGCAAAAGATACACATGACAACCCTTTAATGTATGTTCTGTAGTCCGTAGTCTGGAGGGAAAGGAAGGGAGAGAGAGAGAAAGGGAAAGAAATGGGGAATCTGCCATGGAGGCGGGCTGGGGAGGAGGAGGGAACCGGGTAGTTGGTGGTGGGAGATGGGCACTGGTGGAGGGGATGGGTTCTGGAATACTGTATGACCAAAACCCAGGTATGAACTTTTTAATTGTGTGTCCTTGTGATTGTGTGTCTCATGGTCACTGTCACTGTCACTGTCTTCCCGTTCATCATCGATTTTCTCGGGCACCAGTAACATCTCCATATGACCTGTCTCATGCAAGTAGAGCCCAAGGGAACCTGCTTGCTCCAGGAACATAAAGAGCCTCAAACCATTCCATCAGGTCATGGAAATGACGTCTATAATTGTTACTGGTATCTGGCATATCAAATACGACACGGGTAGCTTGCCAGGCTCTGCCGTACGGATAGCATACTCTTTGTAGTCATCTCAAAATTCAGCATTTATTGATGAACCGTGTCTCATGGTGGTATAATAAAATACTTTAAAAAAGTTTCAGAAAAACTAAAAAAAAACACCCCAGTCATACCACTCCTGGGAATATACCCTGGGAAGCCAAAAACACACAGTGGAAACACAATCTGCACTTTTATTTTCATAGCAGCACTATTCACAATAGCCAGAACCTGGAAACAACCAGTATGCCCGAGAACTGATGACTTGATAAAGAAACTGTGGTACATCTACACAATGGAATACTATGCAGCTGTTAGGAAAAATGAAGTTATGAAATATGCCTATAAATGGATGGACATGGAAAGAATCATGTTGAGTGAAATTAGTCTGAAGGAAAGAGAGAGACATCTATACATTATTGCATCTATAAATGCAATAGAATGACTGCATTTATTTGCATGACATAAATATACCAGGTGATCTTACCAAAAGTGGAAACTACCACAATCATGTGGGAATCAGAGGTTAGGTAAGATAGAGAAGGGAACATGTATGAATAAATGTCAAACGTCTGATACCAACATAGAACTGAGCATTAAAAACAGGCAAAAATGCAAATGATGGCTTCTAAGTGTATGTAGTGCAACCCACAATGTGTAGGAGAAGGAAGAGAGAGAGAGGGAGAGAGAGAGAGGAGATAAAGAACCTGCCATTTAGGCAGGCCATGGGGGGGGGGGAGGGAATTGGGGACATTGGTGGTGGGAGATGGGCACTGGTGGAAGGCGGGTGCTAGAACACTGTGTGACCGAAACCTCCAAACGTGAACAACGTTGTAATTGTATATGTCACAGTGGAATAATAAAATGTTAAAAAAAAATAAAACCATTCTCTTCCCTGGTTTTATAACCACTATGAAGTGAAGACAATGAGTGAGCATCAGCTGACAGACTAAGGAACAAGGAAGCCACTGAATTAATGAGCTGTGTTACCACCTGCCTCAGGGGACTGTGTGATCAGTTTTCCTAGTTCTGATAGTGCTGTCATGATAATGAATGAATGAGAGCCAGATAGAGATAGCAAGAGAGACAGAGACAGTTTTGTGTCTATTAATAAAGAAGAGCTGAATGCATGAGACCTGGGCTCAATCTCTGGCATTACAAAACAAAGAGGGTCAGTGAGATACTACAGGGGTTAAGGCACTTGCTGACCCTGGCTTGATCCCTGGCAACCCATAGAATATCCCACATACCATACTACGTGTGATCCTTTTTTTTTTGGTCACACCTGGCATTGCTCAGGGATTACTCCTGGCTCTGCACTCAGGAATTACTCCTGGCAGTGCTTAGGGGACCATATAGGATGCCAGGGATGAACCTGAGTCCAGCTGCATGCAAGGCAAACTCCCTACCTGCTGGACTATTGCTCCGGCCCCTAGGTGTGACCTTTGTGCAATGCAGGTGTCGCCCCAGATTAACCAAACAATCAATCAAATACCAAAAAAAAGAAAAGAGCATAACCTATATTAAATAAAATAAAATGAGTGTGATTAGACATTTTGATCAATTTGTCATTTTTTTTTACTCATTGATAGGGAAACAAATAAGAAAAAACAAAGCAGGGTTAGAAGTTGAACTCACATAGATCTTATTGCTGTCATGTTCTGCTGACTCAAGTTTTCCCTGGGGTTCAACTTGCTGTAGGACACCCCAGGGGGTCAGCTGGGCACCAGTGATCTTGGCATGCCTGACGCAAAACCGTTTCCAGCCTGCCTTGTCCACAGCACCCTTCTCCTTGGAATTCGTTAGGGGTCCTGTGGGCAGGAGTCCATTCCCTGGTGTAGATGCTGTCTTTACAGGCTCACCCTCAAATGACTGGAGTGGGGCCATTCAGTCCAAGCCCGTGCCACATCCTGTCTCTCTGTCTCCCTTGGTTCTGCTATTTTCCGCAGCCCTCCTGCCTCCTGATAACTGTGGGAGAATCTGGCAGCAGGCACAGGCCGTTAGTAGCTGGCCTCTGTCCAGATTGTATTTCACTTGGCTATTTCCTCACCATATTTCTAACCTCCCAGGATCTCTAGAGATTTCGTCTCAGTGTTGGATGATTCTAAACAGTCTGGTTTGAGTTCATCTGTGGATTTCATTAGCGTGCTGTTTACTGGTATCTTACAAAATTTTCAATGAGCTGTTCCTGGAGTTTGAGGCTGGGCTAAGTGACTCTGCTTGGTCAGAGCTTGGTGCTCCTGAAATGGAACATGCGGATCCAGATCTCATTTGGTATGCTCAGTTGCACTGGGCTCCCAGCCACAGACTAAGGCTGACCTAGACTCTATTTTAGACTGAGCCTGAGTCCTATTTTCAAGCCCACTCTGGAGTCTGAACTTTGGAATGGCAGTGTCATGGGACATTATAGCCTGCAGAAATGCTGGCTTAGAAGTTTATTCCCAGTGCTTGCCCTCTTGTCACCTTCCTGCCACCCTCCTTGCAGGATTTAATGCGGACTGGACCTCTTTGCATTGCATCCAATGGAATAGGAACACTATACAGAAGGGAGGTGGTCTGGACCTCTGCCTCATCCTTGTCACGGGCCTCCATTGGGACTGTCTTCTCTGCTTTTCCTCCTTATATTAGTTGATTTGTCTCCAACAGGCTGCTAAAGAAATACAGATAGCCAACCAGTGGTGGTTAAGTCTTATGTGCTCAGGAAGTCTCATATTTGCCTCTTTTCCAAGATAGCATAAGAAAGTGGGACAACAACATGGTGGGTTGTGTGGCCCTGTGTGCCAGGTTCAGCTCTCTCTGCCCCCCAGTGGCAGCAATGGCTGGGTAGGCTGTGAGCTATCTCCCCTGGGCCTATGAGCCAAGTTACAAGGTTTTTAAAGGTGAAGCTGTGGCTGGAAATCACACTGGATGATTGAGAACTGGGTCCACAGCATTGCTTTGATTGCCAGACTTTACTCTTAACCAATCACAAGAATTCTGGGTCTAGGGGTGTTCTTTTTATTTTGCAACCTTCGTAAAGTATTTAGATCTTAGGTTATATTTATAACAGTATTAATATTTTTATACTATTTTTAAATAGATTTTATACTATAGATATCTATTTATACAATAGATATTTATACTATTGTTAAATAGATTTTATACTATTGTTAATCTATTTAAGCCAAGGTTCATTCTAATGAGACCTCTCTTCTATGTAAACACTGCTAGAGGGCGTGGCAGTTACAGAAGTCACCTTGATTGAATAACTTCTGACTTATACATCTACTAAGATTTCTTTGTTTTCTAGATTGGGCACAGCTCCTCTTTCTACCCACTGCACCCAGCGTGGGACAGTTAGAATTTACCAGGAGACTACCACCCTGGCTACGTTGAGACTATAGTATGACTATAGGAAGGATCATACTAGTTTGCTCTAAGCAGGCGAGTGTGACCCTTTCAGTACACAAGAACAAGATACTCAGAATCACCCTGGTGCAGATAATTATAAGAAGGACCTTGTGGGTACCATCTAGATTACATGAAGCTCATGAAATTAAGATGTATTACTTTATATCAGCCCCCTCTCTCCAGTGTTTTACATAAGAGATAATCTCGGGATTAGTCCTTGGCATAACCTTTGTTTATACCTGCAACAGGGTGTGGCACTCTCTTCTACACTCTGTTTAGGGTTCTTTGTTGACATGACCCTCCCAGTTGGATTACTTTGGGTGTATATAAGGGAGTGTCTCTCATGTCTGAGAGACAGACATGGGGCAGAGCTGCTACTGGCTCTCCCTGTGCCCAGCCGCTCATGAGGCGCCCGGGAGGGATGGCAGGTTCTAGCCCTGGCCCGCCACCCCAGCAGAGCCTCACAACAAGCCAGACAACCCCCTACTCCATGAGGGCCTCCATTTTCCACATCCGGACTTCTCCTCGTCAGAACTCTACCCAGCAGACCAGCCTATCACAGCCCGACTCGCCGGCCGCTTGGTTCATCAATAAATGCTGGATTTTGAGATGACTACAAGAGTATGCTACCCACACGGCAGAGCTTGGCAAGCTACCCGTGTCGTATTTGATATGCCAGATACCAGTAACAATTATAGACCTCATTCCCATGACCTGATGGAATGGTTGAGGCTCTTTATGTTCCTGGAGCAAGCAGGTTCCCTTGGTCTCTGCTTGCATGAGACAGGTCATATGGAGATGTTACTGGTGCCCGATCGAGCAAATCGATGATGAACGGGAAGACAGTGATACAGTGATACTATTGTTACTTACAGAAGCCTCCTCTGTCTGCCCGTGGCAGGACAGACTATAAGGGAAAAAAGTGGAGGCTGAGAACTATGCCACCAAAGGCTTGTCAGCCTTGTCCCTGTGCTCATTGGTGGTGCCAGGCAGCTGCACTGTACAGTGAAGGGGAATTGAGGGTGTCTTTGTGCCAAATAGTAGGTAACAGACTTCTTGCTGCATTCTATTTTTTTTTGTTTTTTAGATTTTTTGTTAAATATTTTATTATACCACTGTGAGATATACAACTACAACGTTGTTCATGTTTAGAGGTTTCAGTCACATAGTGTTCCAGCACCCCGCCTCCACCAGTGCCCATTTCCCACCACCAATGTTCCCAATTCCCTCCCCTCCCATAGACTGCCTAAGTGGCAGGTTCTTTATCTCTTTTTCTCTCTCACTCTCTCTTTTCCTTCTCTTACACATTGTGGGTTGCACTACATGCATTTATAGTTCTTGCTGCATTCTTGAAATGTATCTGCTTAGATCTAGTCCCCAGTGTGGTGGTATTTGGAGGTAGGGCCTTTGGAAGGTTATTAGGTCATGAAGGTGTGACCTTTACCATGGAATTAGTGTCCTTTTTAAGAAAATATAAGAGCTCTCTCACACAATTTCTATTTCTCTCTCTCCTTTCTCTCTATCTCTTTCCCTCCCTCTTGTCTACCATGTGAAGACACAATGAGAAGATGACCATCTACAAACCAGACAGAGTCTTAATAGCTGGACCATGATGGAAGCCTGACCTTAGAACTTCCAGCATCCAGAACTGTGAGGTAAGTATATCTGTTGGTTGAGCCTATCTATAGCAGCCTCCAGAGATGGAGGTAGAACTCCCTCATAAAATAGTTGGTTCCTGGGGGCTGGGGAGAGAGAGTACAGTGGATAAGGTGCTTACCTTGCATGTGGCCAATCCAGGTTTGATTCCCCAGCATCCAATATGTTTCCCTGAGATATGCTAGGAATAATTCTTGAGTGCAGAGCAAGGGAGTAATATGTGAACATCACAAGGCATGGCCTCAAGCCTAAGAAGAACTGGTTTTTGGCCAGGCATTGGGAGGATCAGTTGTTTTTTCAGTAGGACAAAATGAGGAGTGTGATCCTGGAGTGTAGGGGAGCACAAATGTGCAGATGCAAGAACATCCAGGTGTGTTTTGGGGGTGATTGCAGCAATCTAGCATAAATGCTTGGCCTTTGCCTGGTTTGTAGCTGGTGATCAGATATTGGGTGATGAGTGACTTCAGGAACTTCATCATGGAGTATCACACATATCTGTAAGAATCCTGGTCTTTTTTTCCATCCCCATGAGGGGTCCTCCTGATGCTCTTTTATTGATTTTTTTTTAAACATTACAAATGTTTTATTTTTTTAAAGTGTATTTAACATTTTATTATACCACCGTGAGATATACAATTACAACGTTGTTAACGCTTGGAGGTTTTGGTCACACAGTGTTCCAGCACCCCGCCTCCACCAGTGCCCCTCAGCCACCACCCATGTCCCCAATTCCCTCCCTCCCCACATCCCGCCTAAATGGCAGGTTCTTTATCTCCTCTCTCTCCTCTCCCTCTCTCTCTCCTCCTTCTCCCACACATTGTGGGTTGCACTTTACGCACACTTAGAAGCCATCACTTGCATTTTTTGTCTGTATTTAATGCTCAGTTCTATGTTAGTATCAGAACTTTAGACATTTATTCACTCATGTCCTTTCTCTATCTAAACCAACCTCTGACTCCCACACGCTTGCGGTAATTTCCACTTTTGGTAAGATCACCTAGTATATTTATGTCATGCAAATAAATGCAGTCATTCTATGTCTCTCTCTTTCCTTCTGACTAATTTCACTCAACATGAGAATCCTGGTCTTGAGTGTCTCGCTAGACTGCAAGCAGGTAGGTCTTTGGGAGCAAAGTGGACACAGGGTCATATAGAGTATAGAACCATGAGTGAGTCTAGACTCTGGATTTTTAATTGACCCACTGCTCTTTGATTCTATCCATACTCCTCATTTTCACTGTCCCCTCTTTTAAGCCCAATTGGCACCTTTAGTCAGAGACATAGGCTTTTGGGATGGAGAGATAAGTTAAAGGCTGGAAAGTTTCACTCTCCTTTTTTCCTTTCCCAAGCGAATTATGGTCTCCTTTTCCAGTACTGTTACTCTAAACTTTGGGCTTTGATACCTCTCTGTGAGCACACCAATGACTCTGACTGAGTGATATGCAGACAAGTGAAAGCTGTACAGAATCTCTGCTACTCCTTCCTCAGGGAGTTTGCTGCCTGCAAAGGAAGTAAAAATGACCCTAAGCATAGCAGAAGGGTGGATCTTGCTTTATCATTCAAATAAATGAGTTCCTGAAATGTGTGCAGGAATGGAATTCTATATTTGATGTGCTGGGGGAAACACAGTTGAAGAAATCCTATAGTGAAAAATTAAAAAGTAATAGAGAATAATTGCATTTCTTGACTCCTCTCTGAGTGATACCTTTTGTTAGTCAGAGCATGAATTTACTGATGATCTAAGAAAAAATCAAGTGCATCCAAACAAACCCATCCTTTCAAGTGACTACTAAAGGAGAGGAAATACACTCTAACTTATAAAATAGAATATGATCACATTACTTGCTATATTGCTTTTCCTTTCTTTTCTTTTTGTTTTGGGTAGGTGGGGCATATTTGCTGTGCTCTGGGCTTTCTCCTGGCTCTGCACGCAGGAATCACCCTGTCAGGGACTCTTGGGACCATATGTAGTGCTGGCGTTTGACCTGTGTTTATTGTGTACAAGGCAAGTACCCTAAAGGCTGTACTATTTCTCTAACCCCAGTGCAATTGCTTTAACAACGGAAAGAACCACACCCTAATAGACTTGCCATGTTACGCAAGGACTAGAAACTGCACGCAAATGAAAGCAGTTCTTTTCACTGTTCCTTTCTCATAGACCGTGAGAAGAAGCTTCTTTAGAGGTGTATGCAATTCTTGTTGGGACTAATACTTAGTTTGCCTTCTGGAATCTACAGATGATGGTGAATCAGACACACTAAATTTGGATTCCACTTTGGCCTGTCCTGAAGGACATTTTCCCCTGAGGGATTTTTTTTTAGTCTTTAGTTACCTTGACTGTAAAATGGGGACAGTCATAACAACTATGGTATGGAGTTATGATGGTAAGAACACCTGTTTGTACCTGTTGGCCAGCCACAGATTCTTGGGTGACAACCCAATGGGCCAGGGCTGGATGGGATTCATAGTCCTTCCTGCAAGCTGCAGCTCATCTGGACAGCTCATGCATTCCAAACAGCTCTGGAGAAACCAGGCAAACCGAAAACCTCCTGCTGCTAATGGTGGTGGATCTCTGTCCTTTTCTCACCTCGGCCAAGCAGAGGTCACCTGTAGCTGCAGGGTAAAGCTGCTTCCAGCCTGCCAAGTGACCTAAGATGAGTGGAGAGCATGCTTGCATCCCAAAGGCAGGCAAGTAAGTATGACCTTGCACCCCCCAGGACAATTTCACCCGAGGGGGACAGAATCTGTGGATGAAGCACTTTCCTTGGTCCAGTCCTTTAGAGGAGCAAACTTGGGGCATGTCCTCCCAGTTCGTCAGCCAGTCCCTAATGCCTCACTCTTCCTCCTGCTTTCTAAAGTTCCTCATTGGTTCCTCTCTGTCGCACTTCTGTCCTCCCCATGTACTGCATGGGGGCACCTCACCACTTAAACGCCAGTCTTTGCTTCTCAGCCTGCTATTGTGGCATGTGTGGGAAAGCCCAACGAAATCACGTTTTCTATCTTCTGTGCTTTACACCAGAGCCAGGTGGCCAAAGAAATAAGAGCGTGAGAACAGTTCATCACAAAAGAAGTTGAAGAAGGCTACCAACCGGACATCTGTTTTCAAAGCTTTTCTTTCACCTACATCCTTGTTATTCAAAGCATGGCCCAGCAGCCTAGGCATCACCTGGGAGCTTGTGAGAAATGCAAAGGCACCCCTGGCTGGCTAAATCTGAATCTCATTTTAACAAACTCTCCAGGTGGTTGGGGGCTGACCAAAGTTTCAGATACACCCTTCCCCTCTCTAAAGGTCGCTGAGGAGAGAGGAAGTGGGTGGAATAATAACACCCTTGTCCCAGCACCCCGCCCCCCACCCCCCAGCATACCATTCACCTGGAACTTCAGTCTCTGGCTTCATTTGGACACAAGATCTTTTTTTTTTAAAAAAATATTATTATGCCACAGTGAAACATACAGTTACAAAGGTGTTCATAATTGGTTCTTGGTAATACAGTATTCCAGCACCCATCCCTCCACCAATGCCCCATCACCACCAACAATATACCCAAACCCCCTCCCAGCCCACCCCCAGGCTGCCTCAGTAGCAGGTACCCACCCCTTTATCCTCTCTTTCTCTCTCTGTCTCTCTCTATGTCTCTGCATCTCTCTCCCCTTCTTTTACACATTGTGGCTAGCCCTGCATACATTTAGGGTTTATCATGTAAGTCTCTTTGTGTATATTCAATGGTGAGTTCTAGTCTGACATTACCATTGCCCACACTCAGTTAAACACTAGTATCTATTTATATCCCATTAATGAATGCAGTCATTCTGTGTCTGTCCTTTTCCTTCTGACTAATTTCACTCAGCATGATAGTATCCATGTCCATTCATTTGCAGGTAAATTTCACAATTTCGTCTTTTCTGACAGCTGCATAGTATTCCATCAGTAGATGTACCACAGTTTCTTTAGCCAGTCCTCTGTTCTCGGTCACTTAGGTTGTTTCCAGATTCTAGCTATTGTGAATAGTGGACACAAGAATTTTGCAGAAGAAATTAGTTTTGTTTGAATGGAGCAAAGCAGCCCTAAGGCCAATGATGAACAGCCTCATTGGAGAACCAGAGGCACAGAAGGCAAAGAAAGGCATGTGGCAGAAATGGAAGTGATGGGGCCATAAGCCAAAGAGTACCAAGAGCACCCAGGAGCATGAAGAGGGAGGAAAGGAGTTGCGGCTAGTGACTTCATAGAAGTGTGCGTATGTGTGTGGGGGAGGGGTCAGAGTTGGTTGCATATTTATTGTAATCTTCTAGCCTCTCAAATGAGAGAGAATCATTTCTATGTTTTTTTTTTAAATTTGGGCCACACTTGATGCTACTCAGGGCTTACTCTTAGCTCTGCTGTCAGCATGTAGATCATTCTGGTGGCGCTTGGAGTATGAAACCAGGTTGGTTGCATGCAAGACTAGTGCCTTATCTACTGTACTATTACTCTGACCCAATTATTTTTGTGTTTTAAGAAATTTTATTTATTTTGTGGCTACAGTGGGCGGTGTTCAGGGTTTCCTCTTACCTCTGTGCTCAGGGATCAGTCATGAAAAGGCTCAAAGGAACCCTATTCAATGCCAGGGATTGAACCTGGGTAAACTATGTGAAAGGCTATCTGTAGCTATCTGTACTATCTGTACTATCTCTCCAGACCCATTTCTATGTTTTATTTTAAAGCCACCAAGTTGGTGATCCTTCGTTTCGTAGTCTTAGGAAATGAAAACACTATTTTTTAAAAATGTAGGTTCACACACAGGCACAAAAGTGGCAATGCTAAGACTCAGCCTAGGCCCAACTTCTTGCTGTGCCTTGAGATAGCCACCAGCCACCAGGGGGTTTCCCAGCAATATATCAAGAGTCCTATTTTTTAGTCTTTCCCTGCTTCAGGGGTGTCAAGGACTGGGAGGCAGATTCAGGGACCTGATGTCAGGTATGCAGATATATGGTAACTAGGGGAAGTTTTAGGCAGGTTGGAACAAGTGCCCTAACACCAGTTGAAGGACTAGCTCATCTGTTCGGTTTTGAAATGCAACCGTAGAGAAACAAAATGAGGAAAGTGAACTTGACAGATGTTCTGATGGAAACAAAAATTGGAGTGGGTGGGTGTGTGGTTTAAGTGACCTACAGCTCAGCTAGGACTGGGAGCAGGATGTTGTATCAAGGAACATTGATTTCAGTTGCTATAAGAACTATACCAGTGGAGAAAAGCCTAGTTCAGCAGTTTATAACACCCTGGGAAACCGGCATCAAAATTGAAGGGGGGATATACCACTTTTTAAAGATGACTGCAAATTAAAAGAGTATTTGGAGGATGTTTGGAATGGGGAGGAGTCTAAAAATACAAAAATGAGACTCTGCCATTCACTGTTCCCGATGGAACAGAGACTGGGAGTGGTCAGGTAAGACAGAGGCTGGCCCACTTGCCTTCAGGAAGTTTACAGCGTGCTTGGCAATGCACCCAGGAAGCACATCTGATGTGATTTTTTTTCTTGGGAGAGAGATAGGGTCACACCAGGGTTCTCAGGGATTACTCCTGGTTCTGCATTCAGGAATCACTTCTGGTAGTGCTCAGGGGACAGTATACGAGGCCGGGGTTTGAACCCAGGTTGGCCAAATGCAAGGCAAATACCCTACCCACCATACTATCACTCTGGCCCAGTACATGTCATCTAGATTTATTTAAAAGCAACCAAGTGTTTCAGAAGAGTCTAGATGACAAGACCAATAATTACCTAGAGAGCCAGACCTACCTGGATGGCTTGAGCAAACAACAGCATTTTATTTTATATTTTCACTGTATCACTGTCTTCCCGCTCATCGTCGATTTGCTCGAGCGGGCATTTTATTTTGTTTGCTTTTTAGGTCACATCCGGTGATGTTCAGGGGTGATTCCTGGCTTTACACTCAGGAATTACTCTTGGTGATACTTGGAAAACCATATGGAATGCTGGGAATCAAACCCCAATCGGCACATGCAAGGCAACGCCCAACCCGCTGTGCAATTGCTCCACCCAAACAACAGCATTTTAATTTTTTGAACTAATTTATGTTTTCTTCCTCCCTTCCTTTCCCTCCTTTCCTTTTCCCTTGGTTATTACAATGCATCAAGAGTAACGCACTTGGTTGTAGGGCTGAGGATCACTATAGCAAATGCAGGGATTGTGCTGAGATATGGAAAACTGCATTGGGGATCATATTTCCAACCTTGCACAGGCAATGTCTGCACTCTCGCACTGAACCTCATCACCTAGTCAATTTAGGAAATGTGAAAAAATATTCTTTGAAAGGAAGTCAGCATATTCAAAGGCCCTGGGGCACATTAAAAATATTTTATGGGGCCAGAATGATAGCACAATGGGTAGGGCGTTTGTCTTGCACGGGCTGACCCAGGTTAGATCCTCAGCATCCCATATGGTCCCCCGAGTTCTGCCAGGAGTAATTCCTGAGCAAAAAAGCCAGGAGTAACCCCTAAAGCGTTGCTGGGTGTGACCCAAAAAGCAATATGTATATATACATATAAATATATATATTATACCACCGTGAGATATACAATTACAAAGATGTTCATGTTTGGGTTTCAGTCATACAGTGTTCCAGCACCCATCCCTCCACCAGTGCCCATTTCCCTCAACCAATGTCCCCAATTTCCTTCCCCCTCCCTCAGCCTGCCTCTATGGCAGGTACTTTACCTCTTCTCTCTCTCTCTTTCTCTCTCTTTCTTCCTTCTCTTACCCATTGTGGCTTGAAATACATACATTTAGAGGTTATCATGTATATCCCTTTGCCTACAATCAGTGTTCCATGGGGGCACATTTGAAGAACAGGGAAAGGACTTGTGTTAAATAAAGGTTAGAGTCTGCTAGCATTTTGTCTGTATTGTGAGGAATAATAAGTGTGAAATGACTAAGAATGACTAAGAATAGGTTGAGGACCCTGGAAGATGACTCTCAATGGTTTAAGGGTCCAGTGAGTACAAGAAAAACTCATAAAAACCCTTTCTAACTATTCTAGTTTTAGTATGAACTAAATGTAGTATGTAGTATGAACTGCAGTACTTTTGTTTGTTTTTGGGCCACACCGAACAGTGCTTAGAACTTATTGCTGGTTCTCTGCTCAGTAATCACTCCTGGCCATATGGGGAACTGTGGCTTGAACCCTGGTTGTCTGCATGCAAGGCAAATGTACTGAACGCTGTCCTATTGCTTAGGCCTCTATGGACTATAGTACTGAGGTACCTCATCCGGTGTTTGCCTTGCACATAGCTGACCTGGATTCAATCCCCAGCATCCCTATCATCACTGGCTGTATTGAGCATCAAATGGCAACCCTGTGCTGGGGCACAGGCTTGCTGACTATTGTGAAATGTATTGCAAGTAATGTTGGTGGTGACGATGATGGGGAAAAGGGCAATTGACTTCTTTGCATTGTTGGGTTTTATAATAGGTATTGTGAGACACTAGGAATGAAATTCAGGGCCTCACACATGTAAGACACATTCCCAACATTGAAGTACATTCTTAGTCCTCAAGCAATTTTTAATTAACCATAAAATGTAGAATTTTGTGATTAATTTACTTGTATTAATTAGACAGTTCTAACTACAACATCATCACTCACCCATTATCATTACTCTTTCTCTGGTTCAAGATATTTTTTTAAAATTGGGTTGATTAAGACATAATTTACCTAAATTAAAACTCACCCTCAAGACACTTTCCCGGTCTGCAGCTGACCAGAGTTCAAATCTTCCACAGTATTTGGTCCCCATGAGCACTGCCTGAGGTTATTCCCTGAGCTCGAAGACAGGACTAGCCTTTGAACACCGCTGGGTGTACCCCCACCCCACATAAAATAAAAATAAAATAAAATAAAATAAAATAAAATAAAATAAAATGAGCCCTCTAACATATAGATATATGGTGAATGTGTTTTTTAAAAAGAAATATATGGAAAGTTTATTGAAAATTAGAAAAGAGTGGGCTGTAGAGATAGTACAATGGGAAGGCACTTGACTTGCACACAGCCAACCCAAGTTTGATTCCTGGCACCCCATACAGTCCTTCAAGTCCCTACTAAGGATTGATTCAGAGAACAGAGCCAGGAGTAAGCTTTGAGCATTGCTGAGTGTAGCCAAAATCTAATGAAACAAAAGAAAAATAGAGGAGAGAAACTCTCCAGCTGAGGAGGAATGTAGTGGAGGACCAAGTTCAATCCACCACCACATTCAAAATAGGAAACATTTCTATCAACTCTACAAGTTCAACAAGCTCTCTGAAACTTACCACAGGGAGACAGGGGGCCCAAGGAATGGCGGGTGAGGGTGGAGACACTAGGATAGTGGTGAAGGGAAGTGGACATACTGGTGGAGGGTGTGGTACTGAAATGATTTATGCAAGAAACCTACCATTAACAGTATTGTGAACCACAATGCCCAAAATAAAATTAAATTAAAAATTTTTTCTGTACCTTCCCATTTTTACTGTTTATTTTCAAATAATTATAGACTCAGAAGAAGTGTCAAAAACAGGACAGTGGGTCCATGTACCCTTAGCAGAGCTGTCTCCAATGTGTCTTACATAACTCTAGCACAATATCAACTTATTGAAATGATATCAGTTCGATATCATCTGCTAAATGCAAGCCTTTTTATATGTAATGAGTTCTTCCATATACTCATTTGCATGTTCATGTCCAGACATTCATTTTGTGTGCATGTTTTTGTGTTTGTATAGTTCCTATGCAATCGTATCACTTGTATAGTTCTGCATAACTTGCACTGTAAAGAAACTCCCTGGTGTATACCTGCCCTACCCACAACCATCCATCACCTCTTCCCCACAACCATTCATCACCCCCTGGCAACCAATAGTCATAGGTTTTCTTGTTGAATTGTCTTTTCATTAGAAAATAGGTTGAAAAATGAATTCACATCTGAAAATCAAATAGTTTAGTTACTTGGGGAGAACTTCTTGGCATTCCTGTTCCTAGTTCCTTTCTGAAGGTGATGACTGTGAGGTCTTTGCATAGCCTAAGTTTTTGTCTCTGGCACACTACAGTAACTAATTCATTTTACGCTATCATTTTTAAAAAACATTTTATTATACCACCGTGAGATATACAATTACAACGTTGTTCACGCTTTGGAGATTTCGGTCACACAGTGTTCCAGCACCCCGCCCTCCCACCAGTGCC
Source organism: Cryptotis parvus (assembly GCA_021461705.1). Lineage (NCBI taxonomy): Eukaryota > Metazoa > Chordata > Mammalia > Eulipotyphla > Soricidae > Cryptotis > Cryptotis parvus. The sequence goes on from JAJIBD010028122.1 coordinate 26,030, forward strand.
CATCTCCCACCACCCATGTCCCCAGTTCCCTCCCACCTCCTGCCTAAATGGCAGGTTCTTTATCTCCTTTCTCTCTCCCTCTCTCTCTCTTTCTTCTCCTACACATTGTGGGTTGCACTACATACAACCCTACATGCTTGGTCCCCCCCTCAAAGTCTGAGCCCTTTATTCTGGAGCGGAGTGGCTTGGGGGCTGCCCGCCGCTGGAACGCACCTGTTGGGAAAGAGTACAGGGATCTGCTGGGCTCGGGGCTGGATGGCATGAGGTGGGAGGTCCCAGGAAGCTGGGTGGGGCTTGGTCCGCTCCTCAAAGTATGAGCCCTTTATCCTGGAGCAGAGTGGCTAGGGGACTGCCCGCCGTGGGAACGCACTTGTTGGCAAGAGTGCGGGGATCTGCTGGGCGGCCGGGCTGGATAGCGTCCTAAGCTATCATTTTTTGAGATGAGACAAAACCTCATGGCATCTGGGAGGCACTTTCAATTTGATACTTGGTATATGAATGCCAATACTGATGATACTCAGGAAACCAGGTGGTACAAGAGGTTGAACTCTTGGCTCACTGAATACAAAGCATGTATTCCAATCATTTGAGCTATTACCCTGGCCTTATGGTGGCTACTTTCATATATATATATATATCAATTTAACTCGGCTACAGGATGTCAGATTGAACATTATTTCTGGGTGTGCCTTTGAGGGCATTTCTGGATGATATTATCAATTGAATTTATGGATTTAGTAAAACAGCTCACTCTCCCCAAATGGATGGACATCATTCAATACATTGAAACTTGAATAGAACCAAACGTGCTGGGAGGTAACCTTCCTGCCTCTTTCATTAAGCTGAACCATTAATTGATTTCTCCTGCTCTTTGTCTGCTACTTGACCATTGACTGACCATTGGATCTCCTGGTTCTCTGGCTTTCAGCTCAGACTGGAATTATACCACCAAATCTTCTATTTCTCCTGTTTTGAGGTGGCAGATTATGGGATTTCTTGGGGCCTTCATCCGGTGACCTAATTCCTTAGATCAAATTGATGTATCTTTTATATCTCTATTTCTCTATATTATTGGTTCTATTTCTCTGCACAGCCCTGATTAAATTAACGTGTAGCATATACATTACAGGCAGATGTCCTATAACTAGGACATGAATGGGAAGGAATGGGAGTGAAGATAGATGGTCGGCAACCACACCACCTCTGCTTCACTGATGACATCGTTCTAATAACACCAAACATTAACCAAGCGGCACAAATGCTGGCTGACTTCGACCGAGAATGTGGAAAGATAGGTCTACAGCTGAATCTAAAGAAAACTATGTTTATGAAAAAATAAACTAGTTCCAGAGGCCCCATTCACTCTCAATGGAACAAACATCTCTGAATGCAGTAGTTATGTACCTACAGCTGAATCTAAAAGAAAACTATGTTTATGAAAAATAAACTAGTTCCAGAGGCCCCATTCACTCTCAATGGAACAAACATCTCTGAATGCCGTAGTTATGTGTACCTAGGTCGAGAAGTCAACATGATGAACAACCTAAAACCTGAGCTGCACAGGAGGAAGAGAGCGGCATGGAATGCCTTCAAAGGCATCGAAAACATAACTAAAGGACAAAAGAACCTCCGGCTCGGGCACCCTCTCTTTGACTCCACCGTTCTCCCTGCATTAATATATGCCTCAGAGACCTGGGCCTTTACGAAAGCAGGATGAGAATGCTATTCGGTCTCCCAGAGAGGAATCGAAAGACTATGCTTGGAATATCACGCCTCACTTAAGTGAGAGAAGGAATCCAGAGTTCTGACCTCCGTCGCTATTCCAGAATCAGGGACGCTGTCTCGCTTGCCAAGGCTTCAAAATCAAATGGGCTGGACATGTAATGCGATTTGGAGACAACCGCTGGACTAGAGCCGCTACCGACTGGATCCCATGGGAAGTCAAAAGATCATGTGGCTGCCCACCTACAAGAAGGTCAGACTTCCTTGTCAAGACCCTGAAGGAACGGTTTGAGGCTCTTCATATTCCTGAATCAACCAGATGCCATTGGGCTACATTGGAACGTGATAGGGTCCAATGGAAATGTTACTGGTGCCCGCTCAAGCAAATCAATGAATAACGGGATTCAAGTGATCAAGTGATCAAGTCCTATAACTATAGAAGTACATTGGTGTTTGTTCAACATAGATATTTCATCATACCTCTTTATCCACACCCTATCTTTTTTACTATTTGCAGGATTTATTTTATTTTATTTTTTTAAATTTTATTACACCACTTTTAGACATACAATTGCAATATGCTCATGCTCGAAGTTTTGGTTCCACAGTGTTCCAACACCCATCCCTCCACCGAACCCATCTCCCATCACCAATGTCCCCACCTCCCTCCCACCTCCCACTCCCAACTACTTGGCGGGTTCTATATATCTTTTCTCTCCCTCTCTATCTCTTCCTCCCGCCTACCTTTCCTACACATCGTTGAATGCAGTACATTAAAGGGCATAACTGTTTCCACTAGTTTGATGGACCAGCGTGGCCACAAGCAGCCGCTAGCGACTTAAGGGCCTCATGGTCAGCGTCCGACAGCGAAAATGGCGGCTAATGTGATGGGTGAGTCTCATCCGGCTGCTTCTGGGACCCCAGAGGTGATGGGCCAACACCCAAAACCCATCTGTCCTCTTGGGGCCCTGTGGTCAGCTGAGCCAAGGGAGAGCCGAGTTCCAGCTCCTCCACCTGCATCTAAGGCTCTGCATGCTATGGCTGGTCACCCCAGGGCAGCTCCTGGGTGGGGCTACCAGACTCAAACAAAATGGAGTGGGGATGGGGTGACCCCAGCTCCATCTGGCGAATTCCTGGTGATTCCCACCTCTGGGAGCTGCCCACCAGGTCTCAATCTCGTCCTTGCTCTGTTAATATGGTCTTGAGGTCAGCGCCACTCCCAGTATTGGCAGGATTTTTATTTATTTATTTATTTGTTTTTTGTATTGAAAGTAGCAATTTTATTTTAGTTAAAATTATTTACAAAAACCCAAAGACATACTTCATGAAACTGGTACAAACTATTTTTTTCCTGCCGTTGGCTTTTGCTCCAAAGATCACAGCTGAGAAATACTGTATAAAATAAAAATAGGATTGGATTCAGAAAAGTACTCTACGTTTCTAATTTCCAATTGGTAGTATTTACATAATTATATACAATGAAAAAAAGGTTACTTTTAAAACTTTGGTTAATTTGCAAGTCAGCCTCAAGTACCCTAAAACGCAGAGTTCTCTGAGGGTAAAAACACACAAATGCATTGCAGTTGGCGAGGTGGTCACTTTCCACCCCACCCCCCACCATAAGCTGCATCTCTTATCAGTGCTTGACAATTAGTTATTATTTAAAAACAAAACAAAAGCTGTTAAACACTGAGGTAAATCAATTCTCAAATGATTACCAGTGTAACAGAAAAATATAGTTCGCCCTGATTGTTTTCATCCAAATGTCTGTATTTCTTACCATCTGTCACAAGTCAGTTTTATGAAATTAAAAAAAAACAAAAACAAAAAAACCTGTTCCATTTCCCAAACCCAATGATTAATAAATATCAAAGTATTTTAAAACACAATATATCTAACTAATTCAATTTTATGGATATTATTTACTGATATGATTTTAAAATAGTTTGCTAAGCTAGTTTTTATACTCAGGGCAAATACAATCTCAGTCTTTCCCAAGTTACACTGGCACACTATGCTCTTAGGAGGTGATGGGAGAAGGGTCAGGAGGAGTCAACAATCTGCCTGGAGCCAGTTACTTCCGTATAGGTTTCCCAACAATCTGCATCATCACAAACAGGAAGACAATGGAAGGCAGCCACTGCGTTAAAAACATTACAGCTGGCACTGAACAAGAGCCCCGATTTGTCACTTTATACAAGGAAATAACAAAGTCTAATTGGGTAAAATTAGACTTATAGCTATTTTCCCAATACACACCAAACTAATATTTTTATGGCTTCAAGTTTTACAAATCCAATGAAGAAACATGGTATGATTACCTTAAAGGTACTTAAAAATATTAATGTCTCTGGAAAACCTATATTCAAGCCTGATCAATAAAAACAATTTAAAAATGATAACCAGTGATTTGAAATAATAAAACAAAAAATTGCAATGCTGTGAAATTAATAGATGAAATGTGTTTGTGTTCCATGACTGTTTTTCCAAACAACACAGTTTGATGAACTAAGAATCTGAATTAAAAAAGGATCTTCTCTAAACCAGCAATTTAAGGCTTTGCGCTTATGCATTTGATCCTGTCACTCTATAGAAGAATATACACGCTCATCTGGAAACATGAATTCTACATTGGTGTTTTAGCTTCCTTATATTTATTGTACTGAACATTAGAAAATATATCTAGAGTTGCCCCACAAAACTTAAGTGTTTAAGAGCCTCCCTAGCATTAAGTGTAAACTACCCTGGGTTTCTCTATTTTTGCGCTTTATGCTTACAGGGCACATCTTATATAATATCCCTCCATTGGCAGGATTTTTATAGAGCATATTTTAATTGATAAATTTATTTATATTTATTTTTAAAATTGTATTATAACTCCATGAGATAGACATTAGCAAAGCTGTTCATGATTGAGTTTCAGTCACACAATGTTGCAGCACCCATTTCTCCACCAGTGCACGTTTCCCACCACCAGTGTCTACAGATACCCTCCGCCCTCCAAGCCTGTTTCTATAGCAAGCCTTCTTCTTCTTCTTCTTCTTCTTCTTCTTCTTCTTCTTCTTCTTCTTCTTCTTCTTCTTCTTCTTCTTCTTCTCTTCTTCTTCTTCTTCTTCTTCTTCTTCTTCTTCTTCTTCTTCTTCTTCTTCTTCTTCTTCTTCTTCTTCTTCTTCTTCTTCTTCTTCTTCTTCTTCTTCTTCTTCTTCTTCTTCTTCTTCTTCTTCTTCTTCGTCTTCGCTTGCCTTCTTCTTCGTCTTCGTCTTCGCCTCGCTCTTCTTCTTCCGCCGCCGTCGTCGCCTCGTCGTCTTCGCCTCTTCTTCGTCTTCTTCCGTCTTCTTCCTCTTCCTCTTCCCTTCTTCTTCTTCTTCCTCTTCTTCCTCTTCTTCCTCTTCTTCTTCTTCTTCTTCTTCTTCTCGTCTTCGTCGTCTTCATCGTCCTTCATCGTCTTCGCTCTTCTTCTTCGTCTTCTTCTTCTTCTTCGTCTTCTTCGCCTTCTTCGTCTTCCTTCTCCTCCTCCTCCTCCACCTCCTTCCTCCTCCTCCTCCTCCTTCTCCTTCTTCTCCTTCTTCTCCTTCTCCTCCCTCCTTGTCCTTGTCCTCCTCCTTCTCCCCCTCCTCCCTTCTCCTTCTCCTCCTCCATCTCCTTCTCTCCTTCTCCTCCTTCTCCTTCTCCTCCTCCTCCCAGTCTTCCCCTCTCCCCTCCTCCTTCTTCTTCTTCTCCTTCTCCTTTTCCTCCTTCTCATTCCTCCTCCTCCACCTCCTCTTCCTCCTCCTCCTTCTCCTTCTCCTGATTCTCCTCCTTCTCCTCCTCCTCCTTCTTCTCCTTCTTCATCTCCTCCTTCTTCTAATTCTCCTCCTCCTCTTTCTCCTTCCCTTTCCCTTCCCTTTTATCTTCCTCTTCTTCTGTTGGTAGTGGGGTCATTAGCACAGAGCTCAGATTTTACTTGTGGCTCTGAGCTCAGGAGTCACCCGGCAGAACTCATGAGACCATATTAGGTCCGGGGGAATTAATCCAGGTCTATCTCTCCAGATTAAGTTAGTCATTGGGCATTTTGATATATTAAGATCTTTGGGGCAGGAGTTATAGTCCAGTGTATAGGGCATCTGCCTTGAATGTGGCCGACCTAGGTTTGATCACCGGCATCCCATATGGTCACTTGAGCACCACCAGGAGTAATTCCTGAGTGCAGAGCCAGGAGTAACCCCTGAACATTGCTGAGTGTAACTAAAAAAAAGAAAAAAAAAAGCTCCTTGGGGTAGGGAAAGAGAGACCAGCAGGCTGGAGGCATGCCTTGAATGCAGGAGGCCCAGGTTTGTCCCCTGCACCCATATCATCCCCTGAACACCCCCAGGAAAATCCCCAAACACAGAGCTGGGAGTGGTCCCTAAGTGCTGCTAAGCATCCTTCCCCACAACAAAAATCTCATTAAGTTCTTGGGTGATGTTAATGAGAAGTCAGAATTGAGAGCCACTTTTGCCATAATCTGTGAGGAGGCACTTGTGCTATAGCCAGGAACATTGATTCCATCTGTGCCCAACTGAATGTTCAGTTTATGACCAAGATTAAGAATTCAGTTGGTGATCAAAAATATAGTTGGTCCATGTGGTTTTAAATACTTCATCTTACCTCATACTTGGTCAATTCTCAAGTATTCATTGAGTCATTATGTTGTGCTGGGTACTGTGCTAGTTACTGCAGATTCGGCATTAAATTGCTTAGACATGGATCTGAGAGTCATGGATATGGACAGTAATCAATTAATTGCCAAAATAAATTGCAAATGTAGAATTGGATGAATGTTTAGAAGGAAAGGATTTGATTTTCTGTATACACAGAGAAACAAATTAGGGCAGGAAATCAAGGACAAAAATGACAATTATCAGAAGTACAAAAGATGAATTAACACTAGGTGGGGTGAGGGGTAGAGGGAAGGGTAAATGTGCTAGGCAGACACCTCACACTGGGCTTACCACTCATTTGACAAGCTAATTAATAGATATCATGATAGCATAAATGAGATTGTTGGAAGGTAGTTCCTCCTCAGCCAGGAACTATTAGAAAATGTCTATATTGGCCTCTTTGGCTTGCTGGTGCTAATAAAAAGTGTTTCATTGGAAGAAATAACCTTAAAAGGACAGAGGAATTGCAACCAGACTTGAACACTCTAAGAAGTGGGCATTTGACCTTATATAGTTTATGTGTGTTGCACATGTGCCCACAATGCAGATCCTTTAGCAGGCTGATAATGCCCATGGTCCCCTTTCTCAGAATTGACTTTTCGCTTTTCAGTGGGGAGGTGTCACACCTAGCAATACTCTGGGGTTACTTTTGGTCTGTACTCAGGAATTAGTCCTAGTGGTGCTCAGAGGACCATATGGGATGCGGGATCGATCCCAGGTCAGCCATGTGCAAGGCAAATACCCTACCTGCTATACTATTGCTCTGGCCCCTCCTCAGAATTATTAAAACCTAAGCTAAAACTCAGGTAGTTGTACAAAAAACAATTATACCTAAATCAAGTTGTCAACCTATTTTTGACAATTTGTGATATGTATGTGCTGAGCACAATCTTGGAGGCACCGTGAATTAGGATACATGATGACACAAACAAGTGTTCAAGCAACTCAAACAAGTGAGTGCTGACTTGATGCCCCCACCCTCTGTCATCAATAAGAATTTTTAGGGCCGCAGTGATAATCCGGACACAGATACACCCGGCAGAGCAGAAACCAGCTTTCCCGTTGAACCCCCTACATTCCATGGACCACGAGAGCAACTTCCGACCCGAGTCCACCATCCCGATGGAGCCCCGGAGGAGCCCAGAGAAACCCCACACCTTGCTGGCAGCGATCTTCACAATCCACACTCTGCAGCTGGTAAGATCTCCCACCCAGCATATTAATCCAGTCTCCAGCCCACAGATTAATCCAGTCTCCAGCCCGGCTTGTCAGAAAACCAGCCTACAAGGACCCACCCTGCAGAGACCCGCCCTTCAGAGGAATTTCAAGCCCAGGAATGCTTGAGCCTAAGACACAGATACACCCCGCAGAGCAGAAACCAGCTTTCCCCTTTAGAGCGGCCGCTGTGCGCCGTGCAATTTACCTCCAAATTACTGTAAATATTCTACCCACCCCTCTGAGAGAGCCCCACAAAGTAGTGAGAATATAGCGCCCGCATGGCAGAGCCTGGCAAGCTGTCCGATGCTATATGCCAAATCCAGTAACAAAAATGTTTATTTTCCTGACCCCGAAAGAGCCCTTAATACAGTAGCAGTAAGAAAGGCGAACAAGCAGTGCCTGATAAAATTTCACGGCCATCCTAGACTATCAAAACAAAGAAGGACTAAAATGACTGTCTCTACTTTCAATGCACGTACGCTGGCATCGGAAGCATATATTGAGGATCTGATGGTGCAAGCACAAAAGATCAAGTACGACATCATTGGTCTGACTGAGACGAGGAGGCGTCAGTTGCATCATGCTGTATTTGACACCGGAGAAGAATTGTTTCTTGGAACATGCGACCGAAAGAGGCGCCGGTGGCGTTGGTGTCCTTGTCAAAAGGAACATGGCTGTCAACATTGATTCATTTGAATGCATAACAAACCAAATAGGACAATTACACCTGAAGAGATGTGGGCCACTGCCAGCAATTTCTATCTTCATTGTCTATGCACCAACATCCACATACAAAGAAGATGAAATTGAGAAATTCTACATGGAATTGGAGGAGTTCTATAAAAAAAGTTCACACCTTCTACAAGATCATAGTCGGTGATTTTAATGCCAAGATAGGACCGAGAAGATCGGCTGAAGAACTGCACATTGGGACCCATGGCCTAAAATGGAATGGACAGGGTGAGAGACTATCTGAGTTCATCATGTCCACCAAGACCATTCATGGGACCTCACAGTTCCAGAAGGCTGAAGCGAAACGTTGGACATGGGAATATCCTGGCAAACAGTTCCACAATGAAACTGACCACATCATCTTCAATAGACGGTTTTGTCTGACCGATGTTGCTATTGTCCCCAAATTCCAAACAGGATTGGACCACAGTCTCCTTCATGCAAAATTCCACTTCCCGCAATGGGGAGAAAAGGCTGCAAAGTTTAAGAAGAGAACTCCCAGAACGACCACCAACTGGGAACTCTTTGGCACCATTGCAGCAACATGGGAAGATACCATCATTGACGACATCAATGAAGAATACAACTGACTGGTTCAGCACCTCCATGATTGTGCGAAGAATGCCGAGAGAGAGAAAGACACAAAAGGACGCTTGTCTTCAGAAACTCTTGAGCTCATTCGCCAACGTGGCAAGGCGCGAGCCTCAGGAGACCAAATACTAACATCCAAGCTTGCTAAACGGTGCAAAGAAGCAATAAAAGGAGTCCTCAAAGACAGAAGAGCAGAAATACTGGAAGATGCAGCAGAAGCCAGGAAAAGCATTCACACTGCCCGCCTGTCCTTCGCCAACTATAAGACCAAGATGACTGCCCTCCGACGTCCTGATGGATCTATCACATCTTCCAGAAAAGCAATGGAGAAGATTATCCAGGACTTCTACTCATATCTCTTTGATAGCCACATCCACCTGCCCACATACCAAATTCCACAGGATGGATATGTCATTCCCTACGTACTCCCTTCTGAAATTTGACATGCTATCTCGTCGGTAAAGAAGGGAACAGCACCAGGCCCAGACAAAGTCAGACCCGAACACCTTAAGAATCTGCCTTCGGTACTCATCAATACACTAGCTCGGCTCTTCACACGCTACCTGTCCGAATGCAATTGTGCCCTCCCAATGGAAAACCAGCAGGACAGTTCTACTGTTCAAGAAGGGAGACATTCACGACATCGGCAACTATCGCCCCATCTGCCTGTTGTCTGTCATCTACAAGCTGTTTACACGAGTCATCCTGAACAGGATTAGCGGAACACTAGATGAAGGACAACCATGCAAGCAAGCAGGCTTCCGGAAAGGATTCAGCACAATCGACCATATCCACACAGTAACCAAGCTCATCGAGGTTTGTAGGGGAGTACAAGATGCCGCTCTGTCTCATGTTCATTGATTTACAGAAAGCCTTTGATTCTGTGGAGACTGAAGCGGTCATCGAAGCCCTAGGCAAACAGGGGCGTTCACACCCAATACATCAAGATCCTTCGTGAGCTGTATTACGGATTCACCACCAGGATATCACCATTCTACAAAGAAGTGATCATTGATGTCAAAAGAGGGGTTCGACAGGGTGATACCATTTCACCAAAACTCTTCAGCGCCACCCTCGAGAACATCAGGCAACAATTAGAATGGGAAGGAATGGGAGTGAAGATAGATGGTCAGGCAACTACACCACCCTCCGCTTCGCTGATGACATTGTTCTAATAACACCAAACATTAGCCAAGCGGCACAAATGCTGGCTGACTTCGACCGAGAATGTGGAAAGATAGGTCTACAGCTGAATCTAAAAGAAAACCATGTTTATGAAGAATGAACTAGTTCCTGAGGCCCCATTCACTCTCAATGGAACAAACATCTCTGAATGCAGCAGTTATGTGTACCTAGGTCGAGAAATCAACATGATGAAGCGACCTAAAACCTGAGCTGCTCAGGAGGAAGAGAGCGGCATGGAATGCCTTCAAAGGCATCGAAGAAATAGCTAAAAGGACAAAGAACCTCCGGTTCCGGGCACATCTCTTTGACTCCACCATTCTCCTTGCGTTAACATATGCCTCAGAGTCCTGGGCCCTACGAAAGCAGGATGAGAATGCTATTCAGGTCTCCCAGAGAGGAATCGAAAGAGCTATGCTTGGAATATCACGCCTCACTCAAGTGAGTGAAGGAATCTGGAGTTCTGACCTCATCGCTATTCCAGAATCAGGGATGCTGTCCTCGTTTGCCAAGGCATCGAAAATCAGATATGCTGGACATGTAATGCGATTTGGAGACAACCGCTGGACTAGAGCCGTTATCGACTGGATCCCACGGGATGTCAAAAGATCACGTGGCTGCCCACCTACAAGAAGGTCAGACTTCCTTGTTAAGACCCTGAAGGAACGGTTTGAGGCTCTTCATATTCCTGAATCAACCAGATGCCATTGGGCTACACTGGCAAGTGAGAGGGTCCAATGGAAATGTTACTGGCGCCGGCTCGAGCAAATCGATGAATAACGGGATTCAAGTGATCAAGTGATC
>JAJIBD010028124.1:0-45670 GCA_021461705.1 Cryptotis parvus
AAGACTCATCAAAAAGACTATACATCATGATCAAGTAGGATTCATCCCGGGAATGCAAGGCTAGTTCAACATTTGCAAGTCAATCAACATAATACATCATATCAATAATAGAAAAAATAAAAAACCATATGATTCTATCAATAGATGCAGAGAAAGCATTTGACAAGATTCAACACCAGTTCATGATTAAAACCCTCCAAAAAATGGGAAACAAAGGAACCTTCCTCAAGATAGTTACAGCCATCATTTTAGTTACACCAAAAGCCCACAGAAGCATCATTCTCAATGGGGAAAAAATTGAAAGCCTTCCCCCCTAAGATCAGGGACAAGACAAGGTTGCCCCCTCTCAACTCTTTTTATTCAATATAGTACTGGAAGTACTTGCCATAGCAATCAGAGAAGAAAGGACATTAAAGGCATCCAGATAGGCAAGGAAGAAGTCAAGCTATCACTATTCGCAGATGACATGATATACCCAGAGAACCCTAAACTCTCTACCAAAACTCCTAGAAACAATAGACGCTTATAGTAGAGTGGCAGGGTATGAAATCAATACCCAAAAGTCGGTGGCTTTCCTATATACAAATAGCAAAAGAGGAAAGGGATATTAAGGAAATGATCCCATTCACAATTGTGCCACAGAAAATTAAATATCTAGGCATCAGTTTGATGAAGAACGTAAAGGACCTCTACAAAGAGAACTACAAAACATTACTTCAAGAAATAAAAGAGGACACAAAGAAGTGGAAACACATTCCCTGCTCATGGATGGGGAGAATCAACGTTGTCAAAATGGTAATACTGCCTAGAGCTTTATACAGATTCAATGCCATCCTTCTAAGGATACCCATGATATTCTTCAAAGAAACTGACCAAGCACTTCTGAAATTTATATGGAGTAATAAACCCACACAGATAGCTAAAGCAATCCTTGGGAAAAAGAAGACAGGAGGCATCACCTCTCTCAACTTCAAACTCTACTACAAAGCAGTGGTAATTAAAACAGCATGATACTGGAATAAAAACAGACTTATGGACCTATGAATAGAGTTGAGTATCCTGACAACCAGTCTCAAATGCATGAACAATTAATCTTTGATAAAGGAGCAAAAAGTACGAAATGAAGCAAGGAAAGCCTCTTCAACAAGTGGTGCTGGGAAAACTGGATAGCTACATGTAAAAAAAAATGAATTTGGACCTCTGTCTAACACCATGCACAAAAATCAGATCAAAATGGATTAGAGATCTCAATATCAGACCTGAATCCATAAAAAGTACAACGAAGAAAATATAGGAAAAACCCTCCACAACATTGAAGCTAAAGACATCTTCAAAGAAGAAACACCACTAACAAAACAACTAAAAGAAAAGATTATCAATGGAACTACATGAAGCTAAAAAGCTTCTGCACCTCAAAAGAAACAGTAACCAAGATACAAAGACAGTCCACAGAATGGGAAAGAATATTCACCCAATACCCATCTGATAAGGGGTTAATATCCAGGATATATCAGGCACTGGTAGAAATTTACAAGATGAAAACAGCCAACACCATCAAAAAATGGGGAGAAGAAAAGAACAGAAACTTTGACAAGGAAAAAGTTCGAATGGCCAAGAAACATATGAAAAAATGCTCATCATCACTAATCATCAGAGAGATGCAAAGCAAAACAATAATGAAATATCATCTCATACCACAGAGACTGGCACATATCCAAAGAGCAAGAACAACAAGTGCTGGCGTGGATGCGGGGTGGGAATGTCGACTGGTACAGCCCTTTTCGGAAAACTATATGGACATTCCTCCAAAGCGCAGAAATTGAACTCCCATTTGACCCAGCCATACCACTCCTGGGAATATACCCTGGGAAGCCAAAAACACACAGCAGAAACACCATCCCCACATTTATGTTCACAGCAGCATTATTTATAACATCTAGAATCTGGAAAGAACCAGAGTGCCTGAGAATGGATGACTGGATAAAGAAACTTTGGGTACATCTACACAATGGAATACTATACAGCTGTCAGGAAAAATAGACTTATTAAATTTACCTATAAATGGATGGATATGGACAGGATCATGTTGAGTGAAATTAGCCAGAAGGAGAGAGACAGATATAGAATGCCTGCATTTATTTGCATGACATAAACATATATATATGTCCGCGAAAGGTGGATCAGGAGGTCTTGTCAAAGGTGGAAATTACCACAAACGTGTGGGAGCAGAGGTTAGGTAAGACAGAGAAGGGAACAGTGTGTCAATAGATGTCAAAAGTGCTATTACCACATAGAACTTAGCATTAAATACAGGTAAAAATATACACATGATAACCTCTAAGTATAAATATTACAATCCACAATATGTAGAAGGAAGAGAGAAAGAGAGAGAAAGAGTAAGAGAGAAAAGAGATAAAAGAGCCTGCCATAGAGGCAGGCTAAGGGAGAGGGAGGAGGGAATTGGGGACATTGGTGGTGGGAAACGGGCACTGATGGAGGGGATGGGTGCTGGAACACTGTATGGCCGAAGCCCAAACATTTTTGTAATTGTTTTTCTCATGGTGGTATAATAAAACATATTTAAAAAAAAAAACATACATCAACCCAATCATGAATATCTTTGTAATTGTTTATCCCACGGATAAAAATTTAAAAAAAAAGAGGTTCTCTCCTCTCTCTCTTCTCCTCTCCTCCTCCTATTTCTCTCCCTCCCCCCTCCCCCACCCCCCCACCACGCCAGCTCTGCTCAGCTCTCTCCCTGCAGTCCATTTTCTTCCATCTGGGTCTCGGCTCCAGCCTGAATACATGGTTCGGGGTCCAGGGGCCATTTTTGCTTAGGATCATGATCCAAGCATGTAGCCTGGGTCCAGCTACGAATTGGAAGTTTGGGTTTCTCCTGACCTTGGATTGTACTGCCAGAATTTGTTTAAGTAAATCTTCTTGGAAACTGTGCTGAGCTCGCTGAGTTTCATCTGTCAGTCGTAGCTCCTTTGCGGCAGAAGGGGATTTGCTCCTGGTTCCTGATACTGCAGGGGAAGCCCCCCCAAAAGGCTCCCCTGACACTCATCAAAAAATGGGGACAAGAAATGAACAGAAAGTTCCTCAAAACGGAAATACAAATGGCCAAAAGGTACGCGGAAAAAATGTCTGACATTGCTAATCATCAGGGAGGATGCAAATCAAAAGAACAGTGAGATGTCATCTCACACCACAGAGACTGGCACATATCAAAAGAACAAGAACAACCATCGTTGGCGTGAATGTGGGGAGAAAGGGACTCTCATTAACTGTAGATGGGAATGCCGACTGGTCCAGCCTTTATGGGGAAACAGTATGGGCAATCCTCGAAAAAAACTAGAAATTGAGCTTCCAGATGACCCAGCAATACCACTTCTGGGAATGTATGTTGGGGCCCCAAAACACATAGCAAAAAACAATATCTGTACTTTAATGCTCATTTGCAGCACATTAATCACAACAGTCAGACTCTGGAAACAACCTAAGTACTCTACAACAAACAATTGGATAAAGAAACTATGGTGCGTTGTGTGTGTGTGAGCGTGAGCACACACACACACACAATGGAACAGTACACAAATGTTAGGAAAAATTAAGTCATAAAATTCACTTATAAATGGACAGACATGGAGAGTTCCATGCTGAGTGCCATAAGGCAGAAGGATAGGGACAAACAGAATAATTGCACTCATTTGTGGGACATTAAAAAAAACCAACACAGTACGAGACTAATACCCAAGGACAATAGAGATGAGGGCCAGGAGGACTGGTCCATGGTAGCCTGTCTCAGGTTCTCTCGGGAAAAGGCAGTTGGAATAAAAAAGGAACCACCGTAGCAATGATAGTTGAAAATAGCCACTCTGAATAAGAACTTTTGCTAAGCTAAAAGTAGGTAAAGGAACCAACATGATAACCTCTTAGTATCAAATCATAATGCACCAAAGGGGGGGAGGAGGGAGGAGGAGAGAGAGAAAAGAGGGAACGGGGAGTGGTAGGGGAAACTGTGACAAAGGTGGAAGGATGAATACTGCGACACCATATGTCTGAAACCTGAACACGAACAGCTTTGTAAATGTGCATCTCACAGTGATTCAATTAAAAAGAAAAGATGAAGATAGGGGAGCAGAGATACTAGGAGAGGCTTGCCACAGTGCCTTGAGCACTGCTAGGAGTGATCCCTGAGCTCAGTGCCAGGAGTAAGCCCCGAGCACCTCTGAGTGTGCTCCACATCCCTTGACTCCCAAAAAGATTAAGATGGTAAACCAGTTATGTTACTTTTCAAGCAACACAAAAATAAATGGCATCACCAAGTATTTAAGCAAGAAAGGACCATGCATCTCAGTAGTTACAGGCTATCTCTGTGCTCACTGAGAGTACTAGAAAGGGTTTAGGCGGAAGCTGGAATCAGTAAGTACTGAGGAGAGAGCCAGTCTTCAGGTTTCTGGTGCTGGCGGTCCCCTAATGCCACCAAGACCAAAAGAGATGTGTAAGGTACCGCCCCCACTGGGGATTCACGCTGTGTTCATTAGGCATAATACCCTGGGACTTTTTCACAGAACACCTACCAAGTCTGTGTTTCTTCTATACTTATACCATTAATTTGAAGACTAAATTACAGTGAATTCCCCTTTGGCTTTGATGTGGCAGCAGTTTGGAACCACCAATGACACACTCTGTTGCTTGCTATCTCTGACAGGTGTAGCATCTGCGAATCTAAGAAGCATACTTCTAACTCCTCTGCCTCGGGAACCCAGCACTGCTCTGCTCCAGTCAGAGAAGCCTCAGTCAACACGACACGCTGAGAGCATTCTGGACTACACTGCATGAGGACTAAAAAATTTAAAAAAACAACAACAAGGTCTTTTCTGCTAAGCAAACAGGAAAATGAAGCACAATGATGCCACTACGTCAGTCTTCTTACGAGATTTAATGTCATGTTATTTACAAAGATCTTAGATTTTAAGGAATTAAACCTTGTCCCTAGGCTGGAAGTGCCCTTTAAATGGAAACAAGCACTTGGAATCTTAATTGCTGACAAGAAGAGGCAAGTCCCTGGTAACACTCACGGCACTCACACAGCTCCTGCCTTCTGGCGCTCTTTCTGACCTCTACAGATGGAAAAATTGTTTTCAACTCCCAACAGTGTCTACAAGTCCTTTAGTCTGGCTGAGTCTGAACCTGGAAAGAGTTCAAAGCAGCTCACTGCCTTCTTCTTATCGCATCTAGTTTCATTCACTTTGAATTAATTTAATTTTCTTAAGGGTAAGGGGTTCCTAAAGCAGGGATCAGGGGCCACTCCCAACAATTCTGAGTCAACCCGCCCAATGTTGTGCTGTTCCTAACAGTGCTTGAGGCCCCCAAGGCTACACCCAGGGGCATTGGGGACACATGGCGCCAGGGTCTAACAAGTGTCAAACAGGCTAGTCCTGCTCTGTCCCCAGACCCTGTAACAAAGTTTACAATTTTATCATTGTTTTCTTGAAACTGGCAAAATTGGTTCTTCTCAATGAATAACCTGGAGTCAAAATAAGAAGTGTTTTAGGGCCTCAGCAATAGTACAACAGGTAGAGTATTAGCCTTGCGCACAGCCATCCCAAGTTTGATCCCCAGCATCCCATATGGTCCCTTGAGCCTTGCCAGGAGTGATTCTTGGGTGTAGAGGCAAGAGTAATCCCCAGTTACCTCTGGGTGTCGCCCCAAAACCAAAATAGAAAAGTATTTTTAGAGATATATACACTTGTGTACATACACACACACACACACACACACACACACACACACACACACAGCCAGTCACTCACACACATTCTTCTTTGTTTTCTAATTATTCTGTAAAGAACATCTGGATTTTTATCAAGACTAACTGATCTCACTAACTGATCTTAGTATCTATGGTGAATTTTATTTTTATTTATTTATTTATTTTTTTTGCTTTTTTTGGGTCACACCCGGCAATGCTCAGGGGTTCTTCCTAGCTCTGCACTCAGGAATCACTACTGGCGGTGCTCGGGGGACCATATGGGATGCCGGGGATAGAACCCTGGCTGGCACCGGCCGCCCATGCAAGACAAACACCCTACCTGCTGGACTATCGCTCTGGCCCCATCTGTGGTGAATTTTAGATCATCTGTTATGCCATCTCTATTATTCCCAGGTATCTCCATGACCATTTTGATTCTTATACTACTAGTTTGAGACTCATATACTACTAATGTCCTCAGGAAGTCATGTTATTGTAAATCACAGTTAAAAACACTCTCTCTCTCTCTCTCTCTCTATATATATATATATATATATATATATATCACTCTCTATATATATAGAAAGTTTATACACACACACACACACACACACACACCCACACACAGAGAGAGAGAGAGAGAGAG
The DNA here is from genome assembly GCA_021461705.1 of Cryptotis parvus. Taxonomy (NCBI): domain Eukaryota; kingdom Metazoa; phylum Chordata; class Mammalia; order Eulipotyphla; family Soricidae; genus Cryptotis; species Cryptotis parvus. The sequence goes on from JAJIBD010028124.1 coordinate 6,405, forward strand.
AGAGAGAGAGAGAGAGAGCACTTCTGATAGAAGCAGACTGGTGGGTGGGAGGCAATGGTAGGCAGGCACTGCCTGCTGATTGGTACTAAAACATTGTATGCCTCAAACCCAATCAAGAATAACTCTGTAACTTCATGGTAATTAAAGAAAATTTTTATAAAATAAAATAAATAATTTAAAAAAAGAGAACAGGAAGAACATGCCATGGAGGTGGGCTGGGGGAGGGGGGGAGGGAACCGGGGACATTGGTGGTGGGAGATGGGAACTGGTGGAGGGATGAGTGCTGGAACACTGTATGACCAAAACCCAAATAGGAACTTTTTAATTGTATATGTTTGTAATTGTAAAAAAAAAAAAATTAAAAAAAAGAGAACAGGGATGTTTATAGATCCATCTAAAAGGATTCCATCCTCAAACTCGGAGCTCTTCCAGAACTCCCTTTTAATAGAATCTGGTTTTCACTTTCTCCCATCCTATTCCCTTTAATCTAACCAGCCTCAAGTACTTCCAATTAAAGTTTCTTGTGCTCTGCATCTCCCAGTCACCTGCTGCCAGAACCTTAGTTCTGGTCCTAATGGCTGCCTGACCACATGTTTACATAAGTCCCTTCGACAGGCTGCAGGGCAAAGCCACAAGTTCAAGGGTGGAAACCCATGAAAACTATTTGCCAAAGGCTAATTTGAAAACGGGCTGGAGTTTACATGAGATCCCATGGCCAGAGTAGACACAACTCCCAAGAAGTGTTCAGCCCAGTCTAAACAGAGTGAAGGAAACACACTTGTCACACAGGTGGCCTAGTAAATGATCTGGGTTAAGAGAGGGCCGGTAGGAAGAGTGGAGCAACTGAGAACAAGTGCAGGTGTGGCCTTTCCATCCCGCCCTCCCTTCCTCCTCCTCTGTTCCTTCCACTGCTATAGCGCTCAGGCTTTTCCTTTGGGTCAGAATCACCTTGCCTGTACCTTGAAACTCAAAGACCATGGACATTGGAATGTCATTATTTCTGGTCTATTTCTTAGATACTGAGAACAGTACCTGGTACAGAATAAAACTCACTAATCACTAACTGAAGCATCTAACTGAAGCATCTAACTAAAGTTCTTAGTGTATCCTCAAGAATATTTTTTTCCTTCTTTTTTCCTCAACAAATATTTTTCATGAGCTGGTATAAGGGTGCTGCCAGCCAATTAGCAAAATGCCCCTTTACATATTTTTCCAAGACCAAATTCCTCAGGCACTTCTAAGATTCTTTGGACTCTCTTTTATGGTGTTGTTACATGGGGACAGCTTAGCTCCAACACAAGCCAGTCTGAAGTCAGCAGGGGGATCACCAAAGGAAGAATTTCACTGGATCTTCGAATCATCCCAGGCCCGTAATATGGAGCTCCTGATGGACTGTGCTGTGAGATGCTAATGTGCTTCTCTGTTATTGGCTGAATCTGCACAATTCCCAGAGAAACTCTGCAAGTTAGAGTAGTACAAGGGCTGATTTCTATCTAAGCAACTAAAATAGACTATGCCAAACAGCTCTTTCAGACCAATTACAGAAACTCATACATTAATCTACAGTTGCACTATCAAATAAATAAAATCTAATTTAAAACGAGAGAAACAATCAAGTCATATGTGTCTGGAAAAAGCTAGAAAAAGTCACAAATCAAAGTAATCTGAGTCTTCTCTCATTTCATTCACTTAATTTCTTTTAGATTTTTCAAATGTTCAGCATGAATCAAACTACTAAGGATTTAAAGATATAACCTAACACGTGCACTCAGGGAGACTGCAGTTTTAGGAAAAAGAAAAACACTAATTAAGGTACTTTGACATAACAAGTTCTAAGAGGAAAGAAAGAACCCATTTTCCAAACAAGTGGATAGCCTCCTACAACACTGCTGTCAGGTACACTTACAGCTAACTTGCTGCAAAACATCTATCATTTTCGTCCTACTTCACAGAATTTAAAGGTCATCAACATGACAAGTATTAACTAAATCTAAACTTCAAGACGAAAGAATTTTCAGATTCAGCAATCCAGAGAGATACTCTTCATGTGGGAAAATAAATATTGCAGAGCAATTCCGGTTCAGAAAGATATGAGAACACTCATCAGGAGCTCAAGGGAAGAGAGTCTTGCTTGAAGAGTGGCAGCTTGGTGGCCTCTTCCCAGGAGCTTACTTCCCTCCTCGGAAAGCAGGAACCAGGTGCTTTCCTCAGGGAGGCCACCAGTGACTCCAGAAGACATAATATCAGGGATAATCTGTCAACATACCCTCTCTGTTTGATTTTGGTGCTGTAGTCCAGCTTCAAAATACAGAGTGGGGTGAAGGTGATGTGAAGAGAAACAAATGGAAAATAAAACATTAAACAGGAGGAGTCCCAGAGCAAGAGAGGGTGACAAGGTTCTGAAAAGGCACAACAGTCAACACTGTCCAACAGAGCGACATTTGTTCTCCCTACCTGCCCCGCCTGATAGTGCCGGGCAAACTGGCTCACCACTTCGGTAGTCGTCTTGCAAAGTACTCCATCAGAATGGAAGGGACCTCAGCAAAGTCGGTGGGGGCACCTGGTCCCTAAAATGGGGTATGGAGAGAGAGTTGTCGCCAATAAAATCAACAAATTAGTTCACCACTTATGTACTCTTTAAAAACTTTTATTTGCACTTATGATGAACGAGGATAAGCCTTGATTTGTTAAACCAATATTTTTCTTCTGTAAAATTATTACACAAATTTGCAGAAAAGTTTATGATAATCCAATATTTCTTATATATCAAAAGTAAAACAAAATATTTGCACAGCTGGATAGAACACTTATAATATAGTGCCCACTCCCTTGGCAAGCAAATCTCTCTTCAGTCATGCAGAACTATACATGAGACCCAAATTAAAACATCCCTTCATAGTGCATTTTGCATTTAATTCACTGAATTTCTACCTGCAAATGCCTTCCTCCTTCATTTGTTTTAAAAAGTAGTTTGCTTTTAACGGATGAGTCAGAGGATAGGTAAGACAGAGAAGGGAACATGTGTGAATAAATGTCGAAAGGGCTAATACCAACCTAGAAGTGAGCATTAAATACAGGCAAAAAAAAGGCAAATGATGGCCTCAAAGTGTATGTAGTGCAACCCACAATGTGTAAGAGAAGGAAAAGAGAGAGAGGGAGAGAGAAAAGAGATAAAGAACCTGCCATTTAGGCAGGCTATGGGAGGGGGAGGGAATTGGGGACATTGGTGGTGGGAAATGGGCACTGGTGGAGGCCGGGTGCTGGAACACTATGTGGCCAAAACCTCCAAACATGAACAACGCTGTAATTGTATACCTCACGGTGGTATAATAAAATATATTTTAAAAAAGTGGTTTGCTTTTGGGGCCAGAGCTATAGTACAGTGCGTAGGGGCATTTGCCTTGCACACACAGCAGACCGGAGCACATAGTCAACCGGGATTTGATCCCTGGCATCCCAAATGGTCCCCCCAAACACCACCAGAAGTCCTGAGTGCACAGCCAGGAGCATCAAACCCTGAGCCTTGCTGGTGTAATTCAAAAACAAAATAAAACAAAAACCAAAAGTAGTTTGCTTTTATCCATTAAATAAATTTTTGCAAGAAAGTCAAACAAATCCTCGAAGTGGAAATGTAGAGTTTCTAACTTCAATATGCATGGACCAACAAATCCCCAAGAACTCTTTGGTGTTATTTTGTTATTCATTACAATCTTTCAAACACCTTCACCGCGCCTAAAACAATGTATATAGATTTAGGTAATTAGTATATAATACCAACTATTTACAAGTAGGTCTATCTCTGACTGTCCATGAGGCTCAGTGAGCGCCTGAGCTCGGGGCCCAAAGCACTGCTTGAGCAGCCGAGGGCTCAGGCCTTCTAAGAGTTCCCAGTTTGAGCAGCGTGATGCTGGCAGCTCTGCTGTGAGCCCTGAGGCACAAACATTTCCAGGCCCACTGCTATGGGCAGCCAAGCCCGTAAGCACAACTAGAAAGATGTACTGGCTGCCAGGTCAGAAAGTGAGCCCCTAGGAGACCACACGTGTGAGCAGGAGAAAAAGAGTCGAGCTGAGGGAGCACTGTGGCAGAGCGCCTGAGCACCACAGCGCCCAGAGGGGCCCCATGAGCCCCCAGCAGAGATGTGCAAACACCACAGCCAGGCAGGCATGAATGTGGACAACAAGCAAAGGAATAGGGAGTGGGAACGCTGAAGCTCAAGTTGAACCAAGAAAAAGCAGTGATTTCAGCAGTCATTTGCAGAAAATCATAGTGATGAGACTAACACAAAGAAAGTCCATAATGGCATCAAAAATGCTATAAAAAAGCAGTGAAAAGTAACAAAGTAAAACATAAGGCTGGAGAAAAGTATAAAACTAATAAACTGATCATACATTACAAAATTTATTATACTTTCCAACTGACTTCCCTTAGAGAATTACATTCCTTTATTCACTAATTCTGTGGAATATACTAAAGACAGGCACACACTATATGTAACAGACATGCATTACAAACACATCACACAATTAGACATACCTACCTCACCCACATCATACACACATATATATTATGCACTTTATTCCCACATATCATACACACATTATGGATCACTTATATCACTTGTCTTCCTGTAGATCATGGATTTGCTCCAGCAGGCACCAGTGACATCTCCATACGTCCTTCACAAGCTAGTGTAGCCCAAGGGCATCTGCTCGCTCCAGGAACATAAAGAGCCTCAAACCATTCCATCAAGTCATGAGAATGAGATCTATAATTGTTACTGGTATTTGGCATATCAAATATGACACAGGTAGTTTGCCAGGCTCTGTCATGTGGGTGGGATACTCTTGTAGTAGCCTCTAAATCACTAGATCACTAGACATCCCATTGTTCATCGATTTCCTCAAACGGGCGCCAGTAGCATTTCCATTTGACCCTATCACGTGCCAGTGTAGCCCAATGGCATCTGGTTGTTTCAGAAATACGAAGAGCCTCAAACCATTCGCTCATGGTCTTAGGAAGAAGTCTGACCATCTTGTAGGTGGGCGGCCACGTGATCTTTTGACGTCCCGTGGGATCCAGTCAGTAACGGCTCTAGTCCAGTGGTTGTCTCCAAATCGCATTACATGTCCAGCCCATCTGATTTTCAATGCCTTGGCAAATGAGACAGCATCCCTGACTCTGGTACAGCGACGGAGGTCGGAAATCCAGATTCCTTCTCTCACTTGAGTGAGGCGTGATATTCCAAGCATAGCTCTTTTGATTCCTCTTTAGGAGACCCAAATAGCGTTCTCATCCTGCTTTCGTGGGGTCCGGGTCTCTGAGGTATATGATAATACAGGGAGAACGGTGGAGTCAAAGAGGTGTGCCCAGAGCAGGAGGTTCTTTGTCTTTTTCGGCTATTTCTTTGATGCTTTTGAAGGCATTCCAAGCCGCTCTCTCTTCCTCCTGCACAGCTCAGGTTTTAGGTCATTCATCATGTTGACTTCTCGACCTAGGTACACATAACTGCTGCATTCAGAGTTGTTTGTTCCATTGAGACTGAATGGGGCTCTGGAACTAGTTCATTCTTCATGAACATGTAGTAGCCATGTAGTAGCCAACATGTAGTAGCCAGCATGTGAGTCCACCATCTTGATGAATCCAGAAGAACCCCCACACCATGCTAGTAGCTATCTTCTTAATCCACACTCCACAGCTCTTCAGATCTCTACCCAAGAGATTAATCCAATCTCCAGCCTACAAGGACCTGCCCTTCAGAGACCCGCCCTTCAGAGGAGAGTATTTCAAGCCCAGGGAATGCTTGAGCCACAGATGTAGATACCCCAGGCAGAGCAGATACCACCTCCCCCTGCACCCATTGCACTCCATTGACCACAAGAGCGACTTCCGGGCCGAGTCCACCATCCTGATGAAACCAGAGGAAACCCCACACCATGCTGGCAGCAATCTTCTTAACCCACACTCCACAGCTCTTCAGATCTCCACCCAAGTGATTAATCCAATCTCCAGCCTACAAGGACCCGTTCTTCAGAGGAGAGTATTTCAAGCCCAGGAATGCTTGAGCCACAGACACAGATACCCCCAGGCAGAGCAAATAACAGCTCTCCCAGTTGCGCGTGGACTAGCAATTTACTTCCATACCCCTCTCAGAGAACCCTGCAAGCTACTTAGATTATACCATCTGCACGGCAAAGACTGGCAAGCTGTCCGATGCGTATTCAATATGCCAAAACCAGTAACAAAAATGTGTATCTTCCTGACACTGAAAGAGCCCTTAATACAGCAGCACTAAGAAGGATGAACAAGGAGTACCTGATAAAATTTCAGGGCCAAACTAGGCTGCCAAAACGAAGGACTAAAATAACTCTCTGTACTTTCAATGCACGTATGCTGGCATTGGAAGCATATATATTGTAGTAGCCTCTAATCTCATATATTTATTGATGAACTGCACAGCCGCAAAGCAGCCGTGGTGAGCCAGGCTTGTGATCAGCTCTTCTGCCAACATGCCATTTCGTCAGTAAAGAAGAGAACAGCACCCAGCCCAGACAAAAGTCAGACCCGAACACCTGAAAAATCTGCCGTCAGTACTCATCAACACACTGGCTCGGTTCTTCACACGCTATCTGTCTGAATGCAAGGTGCCCTCTCCATGGAAAACCAGAAGGACAGTTCTACTGTTCAAGAAGGGACACATCCACAACATTGGCAACTATCACCCAATCTGCCTGTTGTCCGTCTTCTACAAGCTGTTCACCCGAGTCATCCTGAACGAGATTGGAAGAACATTAGATGAAGGACAACCATGCAAGTAACCTGGCTTCCGAAAAGGATTCAGCACAATCAACCATATCCACACGGTTACCAAGCTCATTGAGGTTTGTAGGGAGTTCAAGATGCCGGTCTGTCTAACAGTCATCAATTTAAAGAAAGCATTTGATTCTGTTGAGACCGGAAGTAGTCAGTGAAGCCCTAGCCAAACAGGGGCGTTCAAACCCAATACATCAAGATCCTTCACAAGCTGTATTACAGATTCACCACAAGGATCTCACCATTCTACAAGGTCACACACATTATACACATATTATATACAGATCATATACATACTGTACATGTTTATATACACATATGACATGTACATGTTACATGCACACATTATACACACATTGCAAACACTACACATACTGTCAGGGCTGTCAGGGGATGCCGCTGGGGTCCCCAACAATACCAGGACAGAATTCTCTTCTATCTCCGAGGCCAACGGGGGAAAGGATGAAAACTCACGAGTCCGCGCAGTTCCTAAAAGGCTTTTAATAATACAAAAGCTCTACCACCGCAATTCAATATAATGAAAGAACTCTAGTTGTGGTGAGAACTTAGACCATACACGAGAGCCCAAGTCTCCCACTAAAGAGAGTGGATCTCACCTGAGAGGAGTCCTACCCAGAAGAAGGAGCAGGGAAAAAGGGCCCAGTGGCCTCAAGTCAGTCCCCTTAAATACACCAAAGTAATCCTATCTGTGACAGGGAATGTCCTGTCAATAAAGAACACTAAACAGTTTGTAGAAGGGTGGCGCCACACCGAATATAGGTATAAAAAAGGTCACCCCAAGGACTAATCTCTTCCTCTGAGATTAACTCTTATATAAAAAAGTGGAGAGAGAGGGGGCTGGTATAAATTAATACATCTTAATTTCATGGGCTTCATGTAATGTAGATGGTACCCACAAGGTCCTTCTTCTTTTTTTTTTTTTTTTTTTTTTGGGTCACACCCGCAAATGCTCAGGGGTTTCTCCTGGCTCTGCACTCAGAAATTACTCCTGGCAGTGCTTGGGGTACCATATGGGATGCCGGGATCGAACCCGGCCGGCATGGGCCGGTCGCAGCCAAAGGCAAGGCAAACGCCCTACCCACTGGGCTATTGCTCTGGCTCCTCCTTCTAATTTATTATCTGCACCAGGATGATTCTGAGTATCTTGTTCTCCGTATACTGAAAGGGTCACACTCTGCCTGCTTGAGAGCAAACTAGTATGATCCTTCCTATAATCTTCCTATAGTCTCAACGTAGCCAGGATGGTAGTCTCCTGGCAAATTCTAACTGTCCCACACTGGGTGGAGTGGGTATAAAGAGGAGCTGTGCCCAATCTAGAAAACATAGAAGTCTTAGTAGATGTATAATAAGTCAGAACTTATTCAGAGTCAAGGTGACTTCTATAACTGCCACACCCTCTATCAGTGTTTACATAGAAGAGAGATCTCATTAGAATAAACCTTGGTTTAAGAACATGTAAGTAGATTAAGATGTGAGTGGGTAAAATAGCAAAGCTCCAAAACTAGCTAAGCCTGTCATCCAACAACATACATCAAAACAAATTATATATATGTTAATATAGACACTGTACACTCATTATACACATCATCACTTGATCACTTGACATCCCGTTATTCGTCGGATTTGCTCAAGCGGGCACCAGATATATTTCCATTTGACCCTATCATGTGCCAGTGTAGCCCAATGGCATCTGCTTGCTTCAGGAATACAAAGAGCCTCAAACCATTCGTTCAGGGTCTTGACAGAGAAGTCTGACCACCTTGTAGGTGGGCGGCCACGAGATCTTTTGACATCCCGTGGGATCCAGCCAGTAACGGCTCTAGTCCAGCGGTCATCTCCAAATCACATTACATGTCCAGTCCATCTGATTTTCGATGCCTTGGCAAACGAGACAGTGTCCCTGACTCTGGAATAGAAACAGAGGTCGAAAATCCAGATTTCTTCTCTCGCTTGTGTGAGGTGTGATATTCCAAGCATAGCTCTTTCGATTCCTCTTTTGGGATACCCGAATAGCATTCTCATCCCGCTTTCTTAGGGCCCAGGTGTCTGAGGCATATGTTAATGTAGGGAGAACAAGTGGAGTCAAAGAGATGTGCCCGGAGCCGGAGGTTCTTTATCTTTTAGCTATTTCTTCGATGCTTTTGAAGGTATTCCATGCTGCTCTCTTCCTCCTGCGCAGCTCAGGTTTTAGGTCATTCACCATGTTGACTTCTCGACCTAGGTACACATAACTGCTGCATTCAGAGATGTTTGTTCCATTGAGAGTGAATGGGGCCTCTGGAACTAGTTCATTTTTCATGAACATAGTTTTCCTGGAGATTCAGCTGTAGAACTAACTTTTCAAATTCTCAGTCAAAGTCAGCCAGCATTTGTGCCACTTGGTTAATATTTGGTGTTATTAGAACGATGTCATCAGCGAAGCAGAAATGGTTTAGCTGCCGACCGCCTATCTTCACTCCCATTCCTTCCCATTCTAATTGTCCCATGATGTTTTCGAGTGAAGAGTTTTGGTGAAATGGTATCACCCTGTCGAACCCCTTTTGACATTGATGGTCACTTCTTTGTAGAATGGTGAGATCCTGGTGGTGAATCCGTAATACAGCTCACGAAGGATCTTGATGTATTGGGTTTGAACACCCTGTTTGGCTAGGGCCTCGATGACTGCTTCAGTCTCCACAGAATCAAAGGCTTTCTTTAAATCAATGAACATGAGACAGAGTGGCATCCTGAACTCCCTACAAACTTCAATGATCTTGGTTACCATGTGGATATGGTCGATTGTGCTGAATCCTTTTCGGAAGCCAGCTTGCTCGCATAGTTGTTCTTCATCTAATGTTCTGCCAATCCTGTTCAGGATGACTTGAGTGAACAGCTTGTAGATAACAGACAACAGGCAGATGAGGTGATAGTTGCCAAGGGTGTCATACATACACATATACTCACACACATACATGTATTTATACTCAATGTATACACATACCATTACACATATTTCAAAGAAATCTACACATTATACACAGATGCAAATGCACATTATACACAGACACACCATACACACTGTAAGGTACATATACATATATGACACACAAACACATATCGGATTACACACACACACACACACCTGTACTACATTACACACACACACACACGCTGCACACATTTGCCACCCAGTGACTCACGTGACATGCTGGTAGCGGTGCGCCCAGCATAGAGTGCATGGCATGTCCCATTTCGGGGAAGAGATTTTCCATCATGCCAGGAGTCAATAAAGTTGGCGAATTCCTTGCAGAATGGGGAAGGTTCAGCATCAGAACAACAACTGGCAGCTGATAGTCTCCATCTTCCTTTACTCTGCCCCCACGAATCGTAAAATGACAATCCTTTCAGAATCAGGAAACAGAAGAACTGGGTCATCTAAATACTTTTTGCTCTGCTAACTGCTTTTAAAAACAACATAGCTTAAGTTCACTCATGTATTCGCCTCCCAAAAAACATGGGCTGAATTCATGTAACAGACGCCAGGTGCACACACAGGAGCAAGTGACATGACGACTGGTTACCACCTTTCCTGTGATCTGGGCAATGAGCTCAGAGACACTGTCCACGTCCACTGACCATGCAGGAAGTGAGAATCATCACAGAGCAAAGACAGCAAAGTCGGCATCTGTTCTCCATCACCAGCTTTATCACCTGCTCTTCAAGAAACTTGCATTTTCCAGATGAGAAAACAAACTGGGACTTGGAGGCACAGTCATGGTTCTTATTTAAGGACACACAGTCAGGACCAGCAGTCAGGACCACTCCAACCTGGCCGGGTCAACTGCAAGGGCAGAGCCAGTTCAGGAACCAGGACTGTTCACTCAACACTCAAGCAAGACACAGGGTCTGATCCGATTCCACCTTCAGCAACTAGCAGGCAAACCATCTTGGTTTTGTTTAGGTGTGTTTGGGGCTTGGGAGTTTTTTGTTTGCTTTTTTTAGAGCCATACCCGGCACTGCAGCATGGCTTCTAGAACATTCCATATTCTATGCCTGGCTCAATACTCAGGAGTCATTCCTGTGACTAATCGGGAGGCCATGTGGTTGGAGGACATGCCCTAGTGAACTCTGGGTCTCTGCAAGCTCAAAGCCATTTGCATTTGCCTTAAGGCTCTTGTGCAAATCCTAATAGGAGATAGGGGCAGGATTGGAAAAGGCAGTTTGATTTTGAAAACTCTTGGAATAGCATCATAATTTTATCATAAATCCAATGCTAGCTATCGGGGTATTTCTCCCATAACCCCCAGGGGCCCACACACAGGACACTGAACACATTTAGAATTTACCAGGAGATAGTCTGGCTGCATTGGATCAAGGAAGGAGTTCGTGCTAAGTTTGCCTCCAGAAAGCGAACACAACTGTCAGTAAAACTAAGGGCAGGGCACTAAATTATTCTGAAGCAGAAGAGAAAAGGACCTTGTGGGTATTTAAGAGATACAGCATCTAGCTGCTTGAAGTTCATGGTTTAGAAATTGTAATGTTTTTTCCCCATGTTTATAAAACCTAAGATGCTTTTATCCTTAGGAGTATTTCTCCATCTCCACAAGTGCTTTGCTTAAGGGTTGACCTGGGAAGCAGGAACTAGGCCATGGCATTAGCATATGTATGGAGCTGTACCAAAATTATGGCCACAAACATCTGTACCTAGAAGCTATACCCAGAGGAAGTTCTTTGTCTCCTTGGCCTTTGTGGGCTTTAGGGGGATAAAACGTGATGGGAAGAAGATAGTTGTTCATTTTAGTGAAAGATCTCAGCCTGGGCAATTGGTCAGAGGTTTGACCAAAAGCTAGGGGTTGGGAGTTTCCGCTTTGGATTTTTATAGCAGGATTTGTTTTATTATTGGTGATAAGTAAAAGCCTTTTGGAACTGTGCTGGACTCGTGGTTTGTTTGTCTGTCACCAGCCCTTGAAGTAAAAGGGAACTCGTTCCCTGATACTCTCAGAGACTCCAGCCTTCCGGCAGTGCCCAGGATTACAACGACCTCCTGCATGCCAAACATGTGCACAGCCAGACAAACCATCTTGGAAAGAAGTTTGCTGCTAGTAATCTCATCTCCACCTGGTCAAGTCAAAGAGCAACTCCTCGGGCCTCTTAAGGGACTTGAAAACTGCAATTAGCTAATCCAATATGAGGTACCATCATCCTGTTATAACCCAAACTCTTGACAGTCCCTTTAAATTGTCCCCAAATGCTAATGTTTACGCTGACTGGTCAGTGAATGTGGGATGGAGAAAAAGAAAATGAACATCACATATTCCACATAAGAAGGAAATTGGTGGTTGGTGAGGTTTTCCTACGGATCTTCTGTAATTTTAAACTAGGCCCACTGTGAAGCATGGAAAGTAGTTATAAGCTGGATAAGTCAGATAAATCAGAAAGTTTGGGTTCAAGACCCACATTTCTCTCTGTGATTGTGGGCACGAACTTAATCCAATTGGCCTCTATAGCTTCAATATGTTAGTTCCTGCTTTAGAAGGGGAAGGTGAACAATGAGAGATGTGACAGGTAAAAAGGACTCAAGAGATGTCAGTTATCACTCCTACTACCATCATCACACAGACGAAAACAGATTAGCTCCAGATCCAAGCACACCCTTCAAGAGTTTTAAATTCTAAAAATTTCACAATCATATTTATATAACTATTAGTAATGCTTTCAAAATGTTAGGAAATGGCAAAAGTGAAATTTCTGTAAAGCTCACACTAATTCAAATTAGCTTCCAGAGTGAGTAGTTTGTAAACAAAGCAGTAATTACCTGATGTGGTTTATCTGCTCGCTGAAAAAAATCACAATAAATGTACCCCAACAATCCCTCAGATTCGTGGACCACAGCCTAGAAACAAACAAAAAACTTAATTTAGTGATCAAAGAGGACATGAGAAACTAGGAACACAGACACACTTCACAGTGTCTGTCTCCATCCCATCTTATCTGGAAATAGTTCCATTTTCACTCCATCTGCTGGATGATTCTGAGAGGGTTCTAACTCCAGTAACATGGACACCAAACACACTTGCTAGACCATTCACAAGCTACCCACGAAGGCACCTGATAGCAGCAGGGCAATTTTAACAGTAAAAAATTTCTCTCAGAAGCTGGAATGATAGTACAGTGGGTAGAGCATTTGACTTACACATGGCCAACCCAGGTTCAATCCCATGTGGTCCCCCCACACACTGCTGGGAGTAATTTCTGAGTGCAGAGATCCAGAAGTAACCCCTGAGCATTGCTGGGTTTGGCCCAAACTGCCCTCCCCTACTCCTCAAAAAAAAAAAAAAAAAAAACTTCTTTTTAAATCTTAAGAATGAGATAAAAAGCAAATACAAATAAGAACCCCGAATACAGAAGCAATTTTTTTTTTAAAAAAATGACTCAAGCATTGGGAAGACGGGTGGTGCTCTGATCCGGGACAGCCTCGGGAGAGCCACCTTGTCTTCTCCAGCAACTCTCGAGCAGAGGACCGTGCCATACAGCAGCTCTGTTTAAGCCACTCTGAAACTTCCACAGGCACGCAGTCACCACTTTAAACAGTTCATAAGCACCTGTTCAGCACAGAGGACTGACTGTTCCCGGCATCTGAAATACAGCAGGAACAAAAAGAGTAAGAGATATGCCCAGGTGGGCCCACATCATGAGTGTGGCCCTCGCCATCATTTGTACTATGTCCTCTCACTGCTCGGATAATGCTTTTCACTTCACTTTCCATTTCAAGAGCATTATATCAGGCTCCGTGATCTGCACAGGTAAGTGCAGCGACAGGACACCCTCCAGTTCTGTCGTTCCTTACCACTCTGATTCTACGTAGTAGAACAATGCCATGAAGTGGAGAGCACAGAATGGCAAACAGAGAAGTGAACATAAAGGAACCAGGGGAGAAAGACGGCTCAAGGGCCTGGAGCATATGTCGCATGCATGTGAGCCTTAGAGTTTGGTCCCCAGAATCACAGTCGTCTGACATCACCAGGGGGCCGCTGATGGCCCTTGTCCTCAGAGGGTCTCAGGATCAAACTGCCTATCTCAGTACAGTGACATGAGTTGCTGGGAGCAATAATATCCTCCCCAAAGTAAAACAACCACACACAAAGCGACCAATGAGTCGCTTTGGTGACCAATGAGTCAACAAATTCTCAAAAATAAAAAAAAAAAGAAAATGATTATGCTTCAGGTAGACTTGGTCCTAATAGTCTCAAGGCTTTATTAGCAAGTTATTAGCAACGAGGTAAAAAGTTAACACAGGACATATTACTATCTGATCCATATAAGCTCCTTCAAGATGAAAAGCCAGGAAGAAGGAAAGAAAAGGGAATTAATGCAATGAATTCTGGGAACAACCATGAAACTTTAGCATAGTTAAAAAAATTAAGTAATGACAAAGTTCCCTCTAAGTGGGGTTCGCCAATATATGAACATCTGATTTTTTTTTATCAGGTTCCTAAATTTTAGAGAATGCTGCCTTTCTATCATCAGATTACTTTCAGGCAACAAGTGGTTTTAGAGAAAAAATGTTTCTTTTATACAGCATCCTGTATGTGGCGATTTGAATTTTTCATGAAAAAGGAATAAAGTAAGACCACCCCCTCCACCCAAGTAATGCAACAGAAGGATATCAGCATATTTGACAAACTCAAAACATAAAGCAATATAATTGAGTGAGTCACTCCAAGCTCACCAGCGCCAGGGTCAGAGTGATAGTTCAGCAGGTAGGGCATTTGCCTTGCACCAAAGTCAACCCAGGTGCAATCCCCCACTACCCCCATACAGTTCTCCAGCCTTCCAGGACTGACATCTGAGCAGTATCCCCTGAGCATCACTGGGTATGGCCCAAAAACAGAAATGAAAGAAGAGCTTACCAGCTTCCGGACATCTTCACACCAAACTTCTCCTTTGGCAGGCTGCTCCGCATACATCGAGATCCCTAGCAGTTTACTAAACAAAATATTCAGACCTTCCATGCACGCTCCCAAGGAGAAAAAGGGGCAATATAAGCTGGGCTCGATGTTGTACCTAAGAAGAGAGAAAGGGATTCCAGCAATATTCTATTTCATTCAGGACCAGTGGAGTTTTTAAAAAAGGACTGAAAACAAAAAGGTAAAGTGTTACATTTGAAGGCATTTTTATATTTTTTTGTATAGAAAAGAGATGCTCAAAGTATTAGCAGTAATTGCACTAATGCTAGTAATTACAGTAGAAAAAAACATTCCCCAGCACTGTTCCTCAGTGGGATTCCTGGGCCCACCATCAACTCAATGAAGCCATCAGGCCAGCAGTCTCACCCACGCTACACAGCCTTTCTGCATCTTCCACGCAAACTAGATCACCCAGACCTAGAACAATCAATCAACCTCTCCAAAATAGGAAATATCACATAATATGAACCCTGAATAAAACTCACAGCCAAAAAATATTGCTTAACAGAAAAATCTCTATCATATAAACAATCAGACCTTAATTTATGTTTTATAGCTATACATCTTAAATTAAGAACCTTACCAGTAAGGTTAGTTATTCTGCACCTCAAATATTTGCATCGCTGGCTTGGGGACAGAGGCTGGGGGGGTCACTCTCAGGAGTGGGAGGGGGGCTCCCAAATGCGGGGCTTGTGCCCGCTCTGTGGAGCCATTTCCTCGCCTCCCCCAGCCCCACACATTCTTGTGTCCTATTATAACATAAACAAAAAATCTGGCTACATGACATGAACATCTGTTTTCAAGTTATCAAATCCGGGGACAGTTTGTTTAGCTTTGAGGAAAAACTCTGAGAACAGATTTTAAACTTTTAAAACGTCTACATACAACACCAATGATTAAATTAAAGCATTAAATGAAATTATTGTGCATGCAAAAAGTTAACTAGTATTACCAATGATTAGAAACAAATATAAAATAAATTCAAAAGATTTCAGAAAAGTCTTACACAGAATCCAGAGGTTAACTGCTATTAACCATTTCCTGGGTAAGCTAGCACTAAGTACATGTGAGCAAACAGATTCACACATATTTTGCTGCGTGGACGTTGTGACGTTGTGTGTACAGAAACGCAGAGCCATGCATACAATGCACTTGCATAAATCTACCTTTTTCATACTCCCATTTAGAGGACCCTTCAAATCCAGGACATGACCTTCCACCTGATTCTCTCTTGTGGGTGCAGACCCCTCTACCACCAGCCTCTCTGTCATGGCCTCTCCAGTGCTCTTCCTGGTCTGAGTGGCAGGGAGGCAAGGCCAGGAAAGCCATGCTCTAGCGTGAGTTGCCTACCACAGGCAAAGTCTGAACTGTGCACACACACCACGGAACTCAGGCACAGAAGCCAGTGCTCGTGGAACCAGGGATCCCCTCCCTGCAGCGGGTGCCCTTCCTGAGTGAGCTCCTGAGTGAGTCAGCAGTTTGGTGAGGGGCTCTGCTCACACCAGGGCAGGCCCAACCGGCATATGCAGATATGACACTGTGGCAGGCTAACCGGCACTGACAAATCAGCCAGCGATTCTAAAAGACTCCACTGTGAGTCGACTGTGTGTGCACATATGCTCTCATCATTCTGGCACTATAACGGAATGCACTGCAGTGCCCTGCTGTCTTGTTTCCTTGGCCTTGTGGGCCACACTTCATGTTTCTAATAATGCAGGGTTTTAAGCTCCTCTAATGAAAATCTCTATCACTGTTAAAAATAAATAACTATAAATTGAAGTTTTATCCCCAAGTCATGACGATGACAGAAATAATATTCAATGAATGTTCATGTATGCATCTCATTTAACTACATAATCTATCGTTACAAAGTAGTTGTAACGATAGCCCCAAGATGCCATAAGATGACAGGTTCACATGAAGCTAAACAACCTACCTGTGGTTATATATAATGAGTAATAGGGTGAGTATTTTCTATTTAACTGGATGATTACAATATAGTTACGAAAAGTAAAGCCAGGCCTGAGAGACAGGCCCATGAGCCGCATCAGGCACCAAGTAATTTCATCCACCGGCCATGATTCACAGACTATTCTATAAATCTCAAAAGATATCAACAAGCAGCAGAGATGCTTCCGGTCTGCCAGCTGAGTCTGCCAGGATGGTGCATCCACCCCAGAGGGAGGCAGGTGAGGGCGGGCACATCCCAACCAAGCCTCAGCCACAGCCATGATGAAGACTGGCCCCCACTGCTTCAAGAGCTGCACCCAGAAATTAATCCATTGAAAACTCAGGTATGTGTTTTGTGACTGAACTCTTCAAGCTTTCACAGAGTGGGAAATGGGCTACCTCGCCCATCTCCATTCTTTTTTATTTTTGTTTATTAGTCACACCCAGAGATACTCCTGGCTCTACTCTCAGAAATTACTCTTGGAGGTGCTCAGGGGGCCATATGGAATGCTGGGGATTGAACTTGGGTCAGTGAGTTCAGACAAATGCCCTACCCACTGTGCTATTGTTCTGGCCAGCCCCCCACCCCCATTCTTCCAGAAGGCCCAGCAGACACACCTCAGCCCCAAAGACCACCATCCAGTTTAAAAAGTTAACTCCGGGCCAACTACCCCTCGAGGTGTTACAAGTGTGTCTGTGGTGCCCAGCTGCGTTGGCAGTTGGCAGACAGGATATAGGGTTGTCTACACACCCAGGGCTCTGCCCTGTGAGCCCTGGATGGTGAATGGTCTGACATAGGAAGAACAGTACACAGCCATGCAAGAAGAGGCTTGGATAACAAAGTAGGCTAGGACCAGGTCCTTCCAAGGATCTTTCACATCTGTACAACATAATGATCACTGTAGTTGTAACAAACTGGAAAGGTTGATGGGGAATGAGGAACTATAACGTCACATTAGAAATCACTACTGAATATACACATAGATAATTGCATCATAAACCATAAGGCAGGTCACAAGGTGTAGAAGAGAGAGAAATACAGAGACAGAAACAGAGATAGAGAGAAAGATGAGAGACTCAGACGCATGGAGGAGAACTGCCATCCTGCTGTCCCCTAGCTTAGCAGACCATAAGGCTCCCAGGAGGCAAGATGGGTTTTGGGTATTGGCCCATCACCTCTGCAGGACCACGGAAGCAGCCAGATGAGACTCTCTCACCATAATAGCCACCATTTTCACAGTCCGAACCCCACAGCTAACCAGAACCCACGCAAGAGAGATGCTGATCTCAAGACCAGCTAGGAGCAGCCAAGTTCGAGTCCAGGTAGGCGGCTCTCAGAGGCAGAACTCATCGGGTGCTCCTGGAGATGAAGTTTGGATCCCTATTCCTTACCTTGGATTTTGGTAAGGAGATAGATAGATAGATAGATAGATAGATAGATAGATAGATAGATAGATAGATAGATAGATAGATAGATAGATAGATAGATAGATAGATAGATAGATAGATAGATAGATAGATAGATAGATAGATAGATAGATAGATAGATAGATAGATATGTCATTCAAATAAATAGTCATTCTATATCTGTCTTTTTCCTTCTGACTAATTTCATTAAACATGATCCTCTCCATGTCCATACATTTATAGGCAAATTTTATAACTCCATTTTTCCTAACAGCTGTACAGTATTCCATTGTGTAGATGTATCAAAGTTTCTTTATCCAGTCATCAATTTTCGGGCACTCTGGTTGTTTCCAGATTCTATTATGAATAATGCTGCTATGAATATAAAAGTAGGGATGGTGTTTCCGCTGCGTATTTTTTGGCTTCCCTGGGTATATTCCCAGGAGTGGTATGGCTAGGTCAACTGAGAGTTCAATTTCTAGTCTTTGGAGGAATGTCCATATTGTTTTCCAAAAAGGCTGTACCAGTCGACATTCCCACCAACAATGGATGAGAGTCCCCTTTTCCCCGCATTCACGCCAGCACTTGCTGTTCTTGCTTTTTTTGGATATGTGCCAGTCTCTGTGGTGTGAGACGATATCTCATTGTTGTTTTGATTTGCATCTCTCTAATGACTAATGATGATGAGCATTTTTTTCATATGTCTTTTGGCGTCTCGAACTTCTTCCCTTGTCGAAGTTTCTGTTCATTTCTTCTCCCCATTTTTTGATAGGGTTGGCTGCCTGGCAAGCTACCCGTGTTGTATTTGATATATATGCCAAATACCAGTAACAAGTATAGACTCATTCGGAATGGTTTGAGGCTCTTTATGTTCCTGGAGCAAGCAGGTGCCCTTGGGCTCTACTAGCATGTGACAGGATATATGGAGATGTTGCTGGGGCCCGCTCGAGCAAATTCGATGATGAACGGGGAAGACAGTGAAAGTTCTACCAGTGCCTGATATATCCTGGATATTAACCCCTTATATATGGGTATTGGGTAAATATTCTCTCCCATTCTGTGGACTCTCTTTTTTATCTTGTTCATTGTTTTTTTTTTTGAGGTGCAGAAGCTTTTTAGTTTCATGTAGTCCCATATGTTTATCTTTTCTTCTAGTTGTTTTGTTAGTGGTGTTTGTTCTTTGAAGATGTCTTTAGCTTCAATACTGTGGAAGTATGAATGATTGTCGAAAGTCTATTTTCTTCGTTGTACTTCATGGATTCAGGTCTGATATTGAGATCTTTAATACATTTTGATCTGACTTTTGTGCATGGTGTTAGACAGAGGTCCAAATTCATTTTTTTACATGTCGCTGCCCAGTTTTCCCACCACCACTTGTTGAAGAGGCTTTCCTTGCTCCATTTCATACTTTTTGCTCCTTTATTGAAGATTAATTATTCATGTATTTGAGGCTGGTTGTCAGGATACTCAACTCTATTCCATAGATCCACAGTTCTATTTTTATTCCAATACCATACTGTTTTAATTAACACTGCTTTGTAGGAGAATTTTAAGTTGGGAAAGGTGATGCCTCCTATCTTCCTTTTCCCAAGGATTGCTTTAGCTATCCGTGGGGTTTTATTATTCCATACGAATTTCAGAAGTGTTTGGTCAATTTCTTTGAAGAATATCATGAGTATCCTTTTAGGGATGGCATTGAATCTGTATAAAGTTCTAGGGAGTATTACCATTTTGACAACGTTGATTCTCCCAATCCACAATATAGGCAAAAGATACACATAACCTCTAAGTATATGTATTACAATTCACAATACGTAAGAGAAGGAAGAGAGAAAGAGAGAGAAAGAGAGAGTAAAGAGATGGAGAACCTGCCATGGAGGAAGGCTAGGGGAGTGGGAAGGGAATCGGGGACACTGGTGGTAGGAAATGGGCACTGGTGGAGAGATGAGTGCTGGAACACTGTATGGCCGAGAATTCAAACATGAATATTTTTGTAATTGTTAAAAAATTTAAATTAAAAATAATTAAATAAGATAAAATGTAAAGCTAGGAGAACATAAGACATGTTTTTCTTATTCTTTATTTTTTATATTTATTTTTTTTAACAATTACAAAAAATGTTCATGTTTGGGTTCCAGCAATGCAGTGTTCCAGCACCCATCCCTCCACCAGTGCCCATTTCCCCACCACCAATGTCCCCGATTCCCCTACCCCCCCCCTAGCCTGCCTCCATGGTAGGTTCTCCATTTCTTTCTCTTTTTTCTTTCTCTCTCTTTTTCTCTCTTCCCTCTTACATGTTGTGGGTTGTAAATACATATACTTAGAGGTTATCATGTGTATCTTTTTGCCTGTATTTAATGCTAAGTTCCATGTGGTAAAAGACTTTCGACAATTATTGGCATACAGTTCCCTTCTCTGTCTTACCTAACCTCTGAGAAGACGTGTTTTCATTTGGGAGAAGATGCCAAGGTCATTCTCATAAGCCTCTGTTAGAGGTGAGAGCACTGAAGGAAAGAGTTTCATTGTGCTCTTGATTCTTGTGTTTCCCAGATGCCTGAGTGAGGGAAGAAGTAGAGCAACACCGTCATACTTGGCACCTCAGAAACCATGTTCACTCCACAGGTCACATGACAGCAAACAAAAGTTGAGAGCTGCCAATTTAAAGACGAAAATGAAAAAAACCAGGAGTGGATGCTGAGAAATTCTGTACTGACCAAACAATTCCAGGCACTAGGAAACAGTGAGCAATGACAAAAATGCAGTGGTCTGGGTGCTGGGGTCTCCAGCAAGTTCCTGAGCTGATGACTGAACAGCTAATCCTTGTAAGCCCTAGTCTGATGGCCTTCCAGGCCTTTGCATCAGAGCCCAGAGATAAAAGAGAAAAAGCACTGTGGAGCCTAAGGCTGGGGGAGTGGAGTGCGGGAATGTGAGAGTGCGGGAACGTGGGAAATATAATCTCTGGAAGAGTCAACGGAGGAAAAGTTATGGAATTTGAGATAAGGGACAACAGCCCCACAGCAGGCAAAGGAAGAGACTGATGACATGCAATAAGGCAGAAAGAAGTTTATGGATAAGGCAAGAGCTGCAGTGGGCTGAGAGCCTCTTACCTGAGTACTGAGCATGGGCTAGACAACCTATACAGCAACCAGCACCGCAAGCAACCCCCATATCCCTCAGAACTCGGGGCTACAGAAGATGAGAATTCTTACTGTCACTTGTGGAAACAGGCTCAAAGAGACCGTGCAAGGCCAAACAGGCCCAGGTTCAGAGTCCAGATCCTATCTCAACTTCTCATTGGTTCTGTGCTCTAAGCAATGGACTTGACAGTGATGGTGCCCTCGATTTCCTCATTGGGGAAAGGGTCTGTGTGCTCTGCCCACCCAGGGACGCCCATTCATAGCCAGGGTGGACTCTTCCCGGGACCATCTAGACCCTCGTGGGACCCGTATAGAGGATATAAAATCAATCCAAGAGCATTGAGACCAGTAAGAAAATTTGAAGGGATATCCGGGATGAAGTCACAGTCAAACTAACTCACAAATACCTGCCCCCACTCTCCTTTTGAGTCTCAAAAGAACAAAGTCTCTTATTCTGAACATATGCAAAAGGCTTATAGGAAGGAGAAAAACAATCCCTCATGAGCAATGCAAAACCTCAGGGCTAGTAGGTGGGGTGTAACCCAACAGGGGACCACTACTGCCTGGGTCCCCACATACTCCTATAGTGCAAGCCAAGAAGCCGGCATGATGTCAGGAGGAGGAAGAGGAGGTCAGGGCTGTCAATCCCATCCCCAAGTTTCCCACAGCCCCAGGAATGGCAAGTCACGACCTGTCCAAAGAGCAGGGCCCCACAGCACGAAGCACAACTGATAAGAGCAGATTTTTTTTTTTTTGAAAGGGGGACAACACGTAGCTTACTTAAGGCTTGGTTTGTGCAGGCGGACTACTGGGGTGAGCAGCAGCCAGCACCAGAATGAGAAATCCAGGCAGGCAGAGCAGCGAGCCATGGGTCGCTCGGCCATCCCATTCTCAACTTTTTTCTCTCTGTTCTTTGGTATCCATCATAAACACTATATCAATGCCCACCACTCCCAACCCCCTTTTGCAGCTCCAGAGCTTTTACAAAAATTTCTCACCACCTATTTTTAAAAAATGTTTTATTATACCACTGCGAGATATACAATTACAAAGTGTTCATATTTGTGTTTCTGTCATACAGTGTTCCAGCACCCATGCCTCCACCAGTGCCCATTTCCCACCACCAATGTCCCTTGATTCCCCTCCCCAAGCCTTCGTCTATGGCAGGCATTTTGCTCTTCTCTTCCTCTCTCTCTCTCTCTCTCTCTCTCTCCTCTCCCTCCACTTCCTCCCTCCCCCTCCCCTCCCTCTCCCTTCTCTTACACACTGTGGCTTGCAATGCATACATTTAGAGGTTATCATTTATATCCTTTTGCCTACTTTCAATGCTCAATTCTAGGCTGGTATTATCATTTACAATAATTATTAGTACACTGTTCCTTTCTCTGTATTGCCTAACCTCTGACTCCCACATATTTGCAGTAGGTTCCACCCACTGACAAGACCTCCTGATCCATGTTTTCTCACCACCTATTTTAAAAGAAAAATAATTAACCTTTCTGAGAAAATAGGGTATTTTTTTTCCACGCGTAAAAAGGAATTTTCTCATCTGGTTTTCAGACCGAATACTACAGTCTCCAGTGTCAAAGATGTTCTCCTAGGGATGAGAAGGCCTGGGAGAGAACACGGAGGAGCCGTGCTCAGGCACCTGCCAGAGAGGAAGATGAGAACACATGCATCGAAAAGAAGCCCAATGATGAGGTGACACTGCGTGGACGCTGCAAGCCTCGATGACAGTGAGCGCCCACAAACACTCAAGGACATTCAGGGGACAGTGCCTGCAAGCTCCATCAAGCCCAGACCACTCATCCCTGACTCAGGCCGCATACCTGCTTGCTCTTCCATGCCCTAGAGAGGCCTCACAGTGCGAGATAATTCCTTCCTGGGCAGCGGCCAAGGTGGAAGAAGGGGCAGGGGAGCCGAGAAAGGCAGGATGCTTGGAGGCATCTCCACGCTTCAGCTGTGGCCCAGCTCCGAGACACGGCAGCAACATGTCTGTGACGAGCCAGCAGGAGGCCACTCTCATACTAGCACTTCAGAGGCTAATGTCAGGGGCCCTCCCAGCCTTGGTTTGGATATGCCTGACCCTCCCGCCACGACAAGGGCCTCTTCACCGTGGGGTGCCCCAAGCAAGAGAGGGGACCACGGCAATAGCAATGGGACACATCAAAATTGGCCTGTGGCATCTTTGCCGACAGCTCTTTCATTTTCACTGATGCTAAATATAAAAACGTTTATCTCTAGCCTTCAAGAGTCACCAGAACAAAAGCATCTTGAGGAACAAACAGAACCAGAACCCAACATCAACTCCACGAGATTCAAGCCGTATTTCAAGGATTCCACTGCTCTCTCATTAGCTCCAGCTCTCTCAGAGCTTTAGGAGTCTAACTACGCTCCAGATGTTACGGTGCTGGGAATACAGAAGTACATCTCAAGATTCCTGGATTCCTCTTCCTCAGAAGAAAGTGAAGAGACGATTACTGTTATACCACTCCCAGAGACAGTAAATGAAGTCCAAGAAATGCTCTGCTTTTTGTTCTGCTTAAAAATATCTTCCCGGCCAAGGGGCCAGAGTGCTAGCTTTGCATGTGGGAGCCCCAAGGTTCCATCCCACTACTGGATCCATCCCAGCATCGCAGTGGGGGCAGCCCCCAAGCACCACCAGGTTGTGAGCTGAAAACCAACAGCAAAACCAAACCCAGATGCCAGAGTCTCAATATCCTGTCATTGTGAGGGGCCAGGAAAATAGCTCATGTGGCTATGCCAGGCCCTAGGTCCAATCCCAGCCCCAAACACTGCTGGGAAGTGGTCGTGAGCCCACCAGCACTTCTGGATGACACCTCTATAAAATGTTTTATTTTTATTTATTTATTTTTTGCTTTTTGGGTCACACCGGCAATGCTCAGGGGTTTCTCCTGACTCTGCACTCAGGAATTACTCCTGGCGGTGCTCGGGGACCATATGGGATGCCGGGATCGAACCCAGGCCGGCATGGGCCAGCCACGCAAGGCAAATGCCTTACCCGCTGGGCTATCGCTCCAGCCCCTATAAAATGTTTTAATAAAGGGGGAAAATGTTTTAATTTAACTTTCAAAGGATTTGGGTTCTTCAGTTAGGTGAGAATGAGAGGTGCATGATGATTTGCTGAGAAAGAAGTGGAACAACGAGGATGAAGAGGCCCGGGTCATCTCAGTCTGCCTCCTCCTAGGAGGATGGACTTTGAGGAACCTTTTCACCAGCTTTGTGTTTCCTTCTTTGTCGCAGTCCTTGTGGCTGCAGTGTCTGCTCCGCTGCCGCAGTTGCTTCCCTCTTTCTTCACGTTGCCGTGAAGAAAGAGGGCATCCGCCTCCGCTGCTGTTTCTCTCTGGCATCGCGGTTGCCATAGTTGCAATGTCTGCTCCAACGCAGCGGCCTCTTAAGCATCGATCAGGAGAGGGGGTTGTGAGATCCTCTGAATCCAGTGATATCTGGATTGTCACAGACGATCTCAAGATATAATTTAAGCCCCTTTTCCTCCCATCTCTCTGCCTAGTGACCCTTACGGGCTCCCGGCTGCCATGATGAAAAAAAAAAAAAAAGAGCATTCAAACCCAATACATAAAGATCCTTCATGAACTATATTACGGTTTCACCACCAGGATCTCACCACTCTACAGGGAAGTGATCATCGATGTCAAAAGAGGGGTTCGGCATGGGTGATACCATTTCACCAAAACTCCAGCGCTACCCTCGAAAACATCATGCGACAATTAGAATGGGAAGGAATGGGAGTGAAGATAGACAGTCGGCAACTACACCACCTCCGCTCGCTGATGACATCGTTCTAATAATACCAAACATCAGCCAAGTGGCACAAATGCTGGCTGACTGTGACCGAGAATGTGGAAAGATAGGTCTACAGCTGAATCTCAACAAAACTATGTTCATGAGAAATGAACTAGTTCCAGAGGCCCCATTCACTCTCAATGGAACAAACATCTCTGAATGCAGCAGTTATGTGTACCTAGGTCGAGAAGTCAACATGATGAATGACCTAAAACCTGAGTTGCGCAGGAGGAAAAGAGCGGCATGGACTGCCTTCAAAAACATGAAACAATAGCCAAAAGAACAAAGAACCTCCGGCTCCAGGCACATCTCTTTGACTCCACCATTCTCCCTGCATTATCATAGGCCTCAGAGACCTGGGCCCTACGAAAGCAGGATGAGAATACCATTCGGGTCTCCCAAAGAGGAATTGAAAGAGCCATGCTTGGAATATCACGCCTCACTCAAGTGAGAGAAGGAATCCAGAGTTCCGACCTCCGTCGCTATTCTAAAATCAAGGATGCTGTCTCATCTGCCAGGACATCAAAAAATCAGATGGGCTGGGCATATAATGCGATCTGGAGAGGACCGTTGAACTAGAGCCATTACCGATTGGATCCCACGGGACGTCCAAAAGATTGCGTGGCTGCCCACCTGCAAGATGGTCAGACTTCCTTATAAAGAACCTAAACAAACAGTTTGAGGCTCTTAATATCCCCAAAACAAACAGATGCCATTGGGCTACACTGGCACGTGATAGGGTCAAATGGAAACATTACTGGCACCCACACGAGCAAATTGATGAATAATGGGATATCAAGTGATCAAGTGACCTAAGGATTAAAACAATATACTCAATTTGGTGAAATGGTCAAATCAGGTCTATGGGCCAGGGATATGGCTGAGTGTCAAGCACGTGTTATGTGTGTGTGGTCCCTGGGTTCAATTCTCAATACTACAGCTTAGGACACTTCACTATAAAAATAATTTAAATGAGATCTTACTTTCTGCCACAATTTATGGATATAACCAGAATATGTTACACAAATTTAGGTAAGTTATACACAAAGACAAACATCAGATAATCTCAGTCATAGACAGTCTATAAAGAAACAGAGAACAGGAATAAACACTGACCAATGGAGACAAAATTGTACTCTGACAACAGAACTGAGACCACCTAAGGAAAGGAAGGGCCAGAGAAGGGTCCTGTGGATTACTGGCTGAGGCTCACTGACACTTTGGAGGTAGGTAAGGCACAATACTGTGCCTCTAAAAGATAAAAATCTCTAAACCTTGGAAGCTTGTTTCCTTAACACATTAGTAAGAAAGAAAAAACACAAAGTATTTCTATTTCACTAAATAAAAGCAAAGATTTTAAGACAATGCTTGCAAGGAACAGACAATACAGAATTCTACTTCCCAACAGCTTAATGTGAAATAGTTCCAAAATAAACAAGGCTAAACAAAATGCATTACAAGCAGAAAATAAATGTTCCCAGACTTAAAAGAAAAACCAAACTCTGGAAGGATCTTTCATTAAACAACTCTAAATTTTTTTCCTCTGAGAACAAAGACTAAGATAAAATTGTCTTAGCCGAATTCAAGCCCAGACATGCGGGACTCATCAACTACACCAACCAGGTTTTTAGGGAGTCTGGACTAACCCACCTCCCCCACCTCGGCTCCCTCCACACAGGCCTGGTGGCCCCACCCAGAACCGCTGCTGGGGCTCTCAGTCGGACATCAGGTATTCAAGTGCAGGGCGGAGTCTCTGCCTGCCTGCCCTGGGCTAGACTGATGGGGCGTCTTGGGGTGGGGACAGGTTTTGCTCCTTGACCTGTCCTCTGCCAGGTCCCTAGAAGTCAGAAAAGCTCATGTAACACAACCACAGTCATCCTCTGGTCCAGACTCCACAGCTGGACACAGCCCGATCCCCATGGCACGCAGGCACCTGCACAATATCTCAAAACCTGGTATACCACAAACGTGTGGAGTCAGGGGCTAGGTAAGACAGAGAAGGGAACAGTGTGCTGATAATCACTGAAAATGATGATACCATCCGAGAACTGAGCATTGAATACAGGCAAAAAGATACACATAATAACCTCTAAATGTATGTATTACAATCCACAATGTGTAAGAAAGGGAAGCGAGGAGAGAGAGAGGAAGAGTGAGAGAAGAGAAAGAGAGAAAGAGAGAAAGGAGATAAAGAACCTGCCACGGCGGCAGGCTGGGGGAAGGGGGAGGGGAGTGGAGACACTGGTGGTGGGAAATGGGCACTGGTGGAGGGATGGGTGCTGAAACACTGTAGAATCGAAACTCAAACATGAACACCTTGTAATTATATATCTCACGGTGGTATAATAAAATAATTTTTAAAAATTGTCTTAAAAACAACTCTTTCATTTAAAATTCCATGGAGACAAAATTTTCCTGATACTTTTTGTTGTTTTGAGTGATCAAGTCATGTACATATATTGTGCGAAGAATGACTATTACTCATCATTAAGAATCTAATACCAAAACTCAAAAAGGAAAAAGTTAGCAGCTCATTATGCCATAAGGTCATTTTGACCACTATTTTTTAGGATCAATCTTTGGCAGTTTTAAAACACATTAATTTCTTTTCCAAAATAATTTAAATAAATCTGAAGCATTTTTTTATTTAATTATTTATTTATTTTTTGCTTTTTGGGTCACACCACCGGCAATGTTCAGGGGTTACTCCTGGCTCTGCACTCAGGAATTACTCCTGGCAGTGCTCAGGGGACCATATGGGATGCCGGGATTGAACCCAGATCAGCTGCATGCAAGGCAAATGCCCTACCTGCTGTGCTATTGCTCTGGCCCCGAAATCTAAAGCATTTAACATAAAGGAAGAGCAAAGTCCCCAGTGGTTCACTTGAAGTAAATCCCAAATCTAGGAAAGTCCCTTCTATTTTATAGTTAGTATCCACCCACACATTTAAGTCTTTACTTGAAAGTAGAGGACTATAACATGGTCTTAGAAATCTTCGCTTTGTTGCATGCTTTCAAGCTCAAAGCCAGACTATTTTATCTTCCCTTTCTGTTTTTATCCATTACCTATTTTTCTCAGCCTACTCTAGTCAGTCCAGATTAGAGAAGCCTCAATCCAAAACCCATCCATTGCTTTTTATGCTGCTCAAAACAGATGTAAGATCTCCAGTTCTTACAGTTCTAGCTGAAGCATTTCTGCATCCCTGTTGCTGGTTATTTCACTGATTTTAATGGTCAAATAAATAAACTCACACTGAAACCTTCAATTAAATCCCCCTTTGGATCATTAATGGGTTAGACAGACCATGCACCCACAGAGCTGGCAGCTTCTTACTCAAAGAACCAACAAACTAGGGGCCCAGAGGAAAGGTACAGGAGCTAAGACACTTGCCTTCCTTTCCCTGGATGCTCACTGACTTCAAATTTCAGTTGATTCTTTCCAAAGATTCAAATATTCATATGTAATTTCCACAGAAAATTAGAGTGAGGACTGCTCTCCTCCTGGCAGCACTATTCACAACAGCTAAAATCTGGAAACACCCAAGTGTCTAAGAACAATGACTGGATCAAGTAATTATGGTCACTTGTCACTTGTCTTCCCGTTGTTCATCGATTTGCTAACAGTAACTATGGTATACAAAATAAAATATTACTTGGTCACAAGAAAAGATAAAGTAATCAAATTTGTTGCTACATGGAGGGACCTGGTGAGTATCACGCTGAGTGAAGTTAGAGGGAAAGAGACTGACACAGAATGATCTCTCAAGTGCCAGCATAAAGAAAGGTAATGGTAGAACACAATTCCCAAAGAGCAGCTGGAAGGGAGGAGGTGAGGCTAAAAGGTAAAGTGTTACACATGAAACCCTGTTAGCAACAGTACTGTAAACCACAGTGCAAACACTTGCTTGCCTCTGGTGGGCGGGAGCCAAAGAGGGCTGGGGGAACCATTGGTAGAGAGACTGGTGTTGACCATTGTTTGCCTGAAACCCAATCATAATACCTTTGTAATTTCACAGGGACTAAATTTTAAAAATTAATGTTTTTAATAAAGAACTAGAGCCACTGATAGTACAGCAGGTAGGGCAGTAGCCATTACCCAGTTTTGATCCCAGGCACCCCATATAGTCCCGAAGCCCTACCAGGAATGAACTGTGAGCACAGAGTCAAGAATGATCCCTTGGGGCCGGAGCGATAGCCCAGCGGGTAGGGCATTTACCTTGCACGCAGCCGGCCCTGCCGGCCCAGGGTTCGATTCCGGCATCCCATATGGTCCCCTGAGCACCGCCAGGAGTAATTCCTGAGTGCAGAGCCAGGAGAAACCCCTGAGCATTGCCGGGTGTGACCCAAAAAGCAAAAAAAAAAAAAAAAAAAAAAGAATGATCCCTGGATGTGGCCCAAATACAAAACAAAACAAAATAAAGAGCTAAATGACAAATGAAGCACTTACACTTAATGTTGAGGTTAATTGGTTAGTTCAAATAAGGAATGTCCTTTACCTAACAACTCTACAGGCTAGACAGGGCGTGTGTGAGACTTAGGAAGGCCTGCTCAGGCCACACTGCAGAAGGAGTGCGGGAGCTGAAGACACAAGGCGGTGAGTGCACACAATTCATACAGTATTTCTTTATGCTGTCCACCCCCAGCCATCCACCAACCACTAAGGAGCTAGGAAGAGGATAACCCTTAGTCAAAAACCTTCAAGGGTCAGGGAGACTGAACCCAAAGAGCTGGGCACATGCCCTGCACGCGGACCCACATGGGTCGCCTGAGTACCTCCAGGAGTAAGGCCCCACACCGAGCCAGAGTGACATACACCCCCAAACTGCCAAATTTTTGCCCCAAACAAAAAAATCTTAGTTTAGCAGAGTGGGACTTCTGACAAGCAGCCCACAGGAACCCACTGCAGCGTGCAGCAGACCTGGGCATACTTCCCTGGCCTTTCCCTGTCAACCACTTCCTAGGACTATGTGGGCAAGAGGGTTCCTATACCGGTATGAGTCTGCCTGCTTCCAACCTGTCAGAGAGCTGCTACAAAAGTTTTCCTCTAAACAAAAAGGAGGTGGGGGACATACAAGAAACAATTCCACAATCCCAGAAGCAAAAAGCAGAAATAACAGACATATAAAGATACAATAGAGAGCAACATGCTTAGTGAAGGAAAAGACATAAAGCTTAGTCAGTTTCTTTCATTGTTTAAATCAAGCTTAACTCACTCAGAAATGAAAAATAAGAAGAAAATGTTAAGGCTTTGTTCAAAGGTAGGATTTTGAGTGTTTTCAATGCCCAGTATAAAGTTTCAAAGAGCATAAACAGTGTTAAACATATTCATTGTGAACAGGCTTCCGAATTTTTGGGGGTTTACATGCAAATATACAAAGATTACAGAAAGGGTATATTTAAGGGGAGAAAAGCAGTTCTGCTACTTTGCCACACTGTAATAAACAGAGAATACAGAAGCCAAAGAAGTGCTTCAATCAACTTAAGTTTCCTAAGTCCTGACTCCATTTACGCCCTCTCCGATGTGCCAATAATGTACTGCCAACATGTTCAAATGAAAATGAGAAAACATCAGAAATCACATAGCACCATGCCAAGTACTGCCTCGCTGGTTTCACAAATATTTGCTGAGCCCCAGAAATGAAACACAGTAAGTATTTCAACGTGATCCCAGCCCTCAAAAGCTCGCAGGGTAGACAGAGGAGCAAGAAGCTACATAGGCAGAGAGCTGGGAAGGGACCAGACTTCAGCCCCAGGGCGGGAGTCAAGGTGTTCTTGGGTTTTGTGTCTGTTCTGTTTTGATGATGGTGCCTCTGCAGCACACTCTGTGCCAGAATGCCTTTTTAGGGGAATTTTTATTTCTTTTATTCTAGTCACCATGGATTACAAAGTCATTCATGATTGGGTTTTGGGTACACAATATTCCAACACCAATCCCTTCACCAGTGTCCGCATCCCTCCAACAATGACCTCAGTTTCCCTCCCTCTCCCCATTCTGCCCCTATGACAGGCACTTCTTAAAATAAATTTTAGGTGCTGTGGTTCATAGCACCGGTACTGATAGGGTTTCACACATAACACTTCACCTTTCAGCAGCCCCTCCGCCTCCTGAGTGATCACAGTTTTTTTTTTAAAGTATTTTATTATACCACCGTGAGATATACAAATAAAAAGATATACAATTAAAAAGTTCATATTTGGGTTTTGGTCATACAGTGTTCTAGCACCCATCCCTCTACCAGTTTTAATGAAAACGTCCAGTCACAGGATAGCAGCGCCTCAGGGGGAGGGAGAAGCGGGCTGCCCTCACAGAGAACAGAGTGCATGGTCTATCCCTTGAAAACTCAGGGCTTCAGCAGGTAGGGTGTTTGCCTTATGCGCGGCCGGCCTGTGCCAGCCCGGGTTCGATCCCGGCATCCCATATGGTCCCCGAGCACCGCCAGGAGTGATTCCTGAGTGCAGAGCCAGGAGTAACCCCTGAGCGTCGCTGGGTGTGACCCAAAAAGCAAAAAAAAAAAAAAAAGAAAACTCAGGGCTAGAGGCTCACCCAGCAGGCAGAGATCCTGACCTGGAGAGTGTTCCAGTTTATATGTGGGCTGTGGCGTAAAGAGAATTTGCTAAATTATTGTGCAAAAATGCTCATTTCCTTCTTCCTTCCCCCCGAGCATTTCTCAACCAACTCACCTCTCCGCCCGGATCACGCCGCTGTAGTAAGGGGGTCCCAGGGCATTAGTTCCTACAAGGGAATAAATCACAGTTACCAAAGCAATGAGCTATTTTATAATTTCAGCCAGTATTTAGCCAGAATGTAAAAGGTTAATCCTGTTACTATACTAGAAAGACTTTATAAAAAAAAAAAATCTCATGATTTCGCGGACACCTGTCTCTTCATTTTCCATCGTACTTCCCTGCAATCAGCGAGCGGAGAGGCATAAATAACGTATAAGCTCAGAATATAAGGAAAAGGTAAACAGACGTCATTCTCAGCTGTAAAATAATCTGGATTAATGTAGCCTGGCTGAAAGTTTTCCCGAAGCATAACCCTGTGTTATCCATAAGACATACGGAGGTAAGATTAGGGTACTCAAAGGTAAGATTAGGGTTCTTTCAAAATCTAAGCAAGTAGCTTAAGGTGAATGCCAAGAGTGAAAGCAACAATTTAAAATATAACCAAGGCAGCATTAACTCTAATCTTAGCAAAGAAAATATGTCATGAAGAAGTCTTGTAATAATAGTTCTGATATCTGGTCCAGAACCCTGGAGGAAGCAGGGATGGCTCCGGGCAGACGAAGAGCAGGACTGGAGGCTGGCTGCAGGCTTCACACAGGCGCTCACGCCGGTGTGACTTGGAGAAGCCTTTTCTGCTCACCAACACAGTCCCACTGCCGTCTCCTTGCTGGTCTCTGTTGGCCCCTGTGCTCCCACCCACAGCTCTGCCCTCACCCACACTCCTCATCTCTTTATCAGATCAAGCAGCTTCCACCTCAGGCCTGAATGTCTGCTGCTCCCCCCAAGAATGCTGGACCCCCAGCACTGCCGCCATGGCACACACCACCCCTCCTCCCGTCCACATCTCATCTCATCCGGAAATGCTGACTCACAACTCCTGTAAGAGAGCAATCTCCGTCCACTTTCCTCCGCATTATGTCCCCATAATCCTTTTTTCCTGTGCTGACATCTGGTCCCCTTCCTAAAACATACACTTCATGAGACAAGGGCATTGCTTTTTCCCTGCTCTATTCCGGTAGCTTGAGCAACACTTGGTACACCATATCTGCAGACTGAGCCAATACACCTCTCAAATATAACTGCCCACTGCACGTCAACTCCTAAGCACGTGTTGGACAATGAACAAGATCTGCGCAAGTCTAACTATTTATTCACCCAATATTTATTAATGTACATTAATTACTCGATAGCTATTCATGAAAATTAATTTATTTTATTCCAGCAGCCGAGCCTATCACAGCCCAAATCATCGACACCCACCCTGCAGCAGTTTTTTTTTTCAATCCGGCCCAGGTATGCTGATCCAGAGACTCACAGACATGGGGCAGAGCTGCTACCAGCTCTCCCTATGCCCATCAGCTCATGAGGCGCCCGGGAGGGATGGCGGGTTATAGCCCTGACTCACCACCCCAGCAGAGCCTCGCAATAAGCCAAATGACCCCCACTCCATGAGGGCCGCCATTTTCCACATCCGGACCTCACTCTCGTCAGAACTCCATCCAGCAGCCGAGCCTATCACAGCCGGATCATCGGCACCCACCCTGCAGCAGTTTTTTTCAACCCGGTCCAGGTGTGCTGATCCAGAGACTCACAGACATGGGGCAGAGCTGCTACCAGCTCTCCCTATGCCCAGCCACTCATGAGGGCACCTGGGAGGGGATGACGGGTTCTAGCCCTGGCCTGCCACCCCAGCAGAACCTCGCAGCAAGCCAGACGACCCCCCCACTCCATGAGGGCCACCATTTTCCATATCCGGACCTCCCTCTCGTCAGAACTCCATCCAGCAGATGAGCCTATCACAGCCCCCGCTCGTGCGGTCAATAAATGCTGTAGTTAGAGGTGACTACAAGAGTATGCCACCCACACAGCAAGCCTGGCAAGCTGCCCGTGTCTTATTTGATATGCCAAATACCAGTAACAATTATGTATAATGGTTTGAGGCTCTTAATGTTCCTGGAGCAATCAGATGCCCTTGGGCTCTACTAGCATGAGACAGGACATATGGAGATGTTACTGGAGCCCGCTCTAGCAAATTGATGATGAACGGGAAGGTAGTGATAGTGATTTATTCATTAAGTCTCGCATGGTCTTGAACTTATACTATGTACATTAATATTGTCGGTAAAGTATTACGCAGCGTTTTGGACACTGAGTAAGAGGTCCACAATGCCGCTGCTATTCTGAGTCCATTATCCTGCCCAGTCTCATCTCAAGAACAAGGGGTCTTTTTCATTTTTTGTGAGCATCCTCTGCCATTGGACATACACTAACTCAGGTGTTCAGATGCTCCAAGGAAGAGTGCAGGGCCTCGTGTGTGGGATGTCTGAGCCCCATCCCCACAACCGCATGGTCCCCAGAGTACTGCCAGAAACAACCCTACTGAGTGTGCCCTCTCCCAAAATCTATTGGAAGTTTATTTCCTTTTCTCCTAAAGGGCAGAGCAGCATCCCTAAGAATCCTAGGATCCGGTTTCTGAGACACACATCCCCCAACAGAGCACAGTGCAGACTCAGAGACACAATGAGGGCATCCCCCAGTCTGTAACCTGAAGTTCTGAGGAGAAAGAGACCATAAGACAAAAGCTGCAGCAATCGGCATATGCCGGCAGTGCTCAACGCCTTATCACAGAGCCCAGGTGATGAGGTCTCAAATGCAGGGAAAGGCCAGCAATGTCTGCAGGAGATGAAGCCCCAACTGAACTATGGAATGGGAAAATCCAGAGGAAGGGGAAAGGCATTCTGTGAACAGGATCTGAGTGAGCGGAAGTCAACACAGGTGCTTGTACCAAACTGTCAGAATCAAAGAGAGAACACAGGGGTCAGGGTGCATAGGCAACACATGGTCCCCAGCGTCATCAAGTGTGGTCACGAAGACCCCCAGGGATCTCAGTGAGCCCCTGCCACCACAGAGCCTACTGTACTGCATGAGGGGTGAAAAATGCACACAAGTATCATACAGTTGTGAGGAAACAAAGCATACCAATGGCTTACAGGCAGCTTAGAAAATAAGAAAAGAGGGGCAGGAGGCGATAGCCCAGCGGATAGGGCATTTGCCTTGCACACAGCTGGCCCATGCAGGCCCGGGTTCGTTCCCCGGCATCCCATATGGTCCCCGAGCACCGCCAGGAGTAATTCCTGAGTGCAGAGCCAGGAGAAATCCCTGAGCATTGCTGGTGTGACCCAAAAACCAAAAAAAAGAAAAAAAGAAAAAGAAAATAAGAAAGAGAGGAAGGAGGGGGCGTCACTCTGAAGGGAATGCTGGGAGGAACAGAAACAAAGCTAAGTGTGCAAGTTACAGGGAACACTGGAAACTTTTAGACAGGAGCTACAAGGACAGGTCTGTTGTCCAAAAAAATCTCACTGGTGGCACATTCACTGGTTTGTTTTGTTCATTTCATATATTATTTTTATACAAGAAAAAGCTGGGTCTCTGCACACTGCCTAATACTGCAAGAGATGGCATGAGGGAGTGAATGGAAAAGGCTTCAGTGCTAGCTTGCCGACTGCGACCATAAGCTGGAGGAGCGCAATAATGACCAAAGTCAAGGCTGTGTCAGTGTGCATGGAGAGAACACAAACTCACCAAACATGGGTCACCCTGCAATGGAACAGGATGTGGATAGATGAGTGCAAGAAGGTAAAAACACCTTCAGAAGGTCAGTGTCAGGCTGGAGATTTTTGTATTTCTAACAAGTCTGCAGGAGATGATACTTTGTTTCAGGGAACACTATTTGAGAACACTAGGCAAGGATAAATAGATCCTGGAGCCAGACAAACAGTATGGCAGGTAAGGTGCTTGTCTTGCAGAGAGTCAAACTGGTTCAATTCCTGGTTCCCTAAGCACTGCCAAAAGTGATCCCTGAGCACAGAGCCAGGAGTCAGCCCTGAGGCATCACCCAGTGTGCCGCCCCACCTCCAAGGAAACAAAGCAAGGAAGAATGGACAAAGGAAAAAGTAGAGACTCTCAGGCTAGTGGGGTGAAGTCACCTCGTGCCAACGGCTCTTCACATACATCTTCCAAAACACTGTGTCAATACACTACACAACATTGCCAGGGAATGAAATTTAAGTTTTAAGCCCTATTAGCATTTAATGAATCAGCTTCTGGCACTTACATTATACTATTTTCTTCTAATCCTATATCCAAATGATATTCTATGATCTAGCTTCCCAAGGATGTCTGCAGAATAAGACAAGTATGAAGAATACTAATCCTAGTTACTTACACCTGGGTACAAGTTCTATCTTAAATTAACAAACTGAAAGTCACCCTAGAATTCGAAGAGTTCATTTATTAGTATGTGTTCTCCTAGTCTTTCCGACAACTCTGTGGCTTCAGAATTCTTCACCAATAAGTGAAGAATTCCCTAAATAATGGTATAACCAGTGGATCGAATATCTCAAGGGCTGCACACACCAAACTCATATAACAGTAATGAGGCTGTATACAATCTGAGCACCTGTCATAAGAGTTCTAGAGTGAAAAGATAACAGTTGACAGTTTATGTCTAATAAAAAATATTCCAACATGTCACTTACACAATTCTGGGGGATTCAGTTTCATTTTCATCTCTCTCATCATCTCAAAATCTTTCAGAGTTCTGCAAAACAGATTTGTCAATTGTTAGAAAAATAATTATATTATAAAAGAATGTAGCTGCTTTTTTTACTTTCCAATATTCATGAGAGATGAAATTTAACCAAATTTTATATGTTACATATAAAATTGCAAAACATATGAAAAAATCAGATGGGCTGGTCATATAATGTGATCTGGAGACAACCGCTGGACTAGAGCCATTACCGATTGGATCCCACGGGACGTCAAAAGATCGTGTGGCCGCCCACCTACAAGATAGTCAGATTTCCTTATCAAGACCCTGAATGAATAGTTCGAGGCTCTTAGTATTCCTGAAACAACCAGAAGCCACTGGGTCACACTGGCACATGAAAGGGTCAAATGGAAATATTACTGGCGCCCGCTCGAGCAAATTGATGAATTACAAGATATCAAGTGATCAAGTGACATATGAAATTGCAATATTTAGCAGCATAATATACTACAATTTCTTCCATAAAATGTAGCTCAAAAGACACATGTCTTAAAAAGTACTAAGGCTTGCTTCAAGAAATAAAAGAGGACACAAGGAAATGGAAACACATTCCCTGCTCATGGATGGGGAGGATTAACAATGTCAAAACGGTAATACTCCCTAGAGCTTTATATAGATTCAATGCCATCCCTATAAGGATATCTGTCGGGCGCTCCGCGGGTCCCCGACAGTGCCGGGAAGCGAAGTTCCCTTCTACCTCCGAAGCCGGCGAGGAATGGATGAACACTCAGGGATCCGAATGAGGTTTTAAAAAGCTTTACTTATCACAGGTTCAGGCGCATACAAATCAGCAAAAGGAAAAACCCGATGCTTAGGATTCCAGGCTAGAACCCCCAGCCACGTGTAGGCCAAGATGGCGACCACCACGTGTGAAACTTCCAAGGGGAATAAACGGCTCACAAGGCGAGATCCCACCAGGAAGAAGAAACCGGGAGAGCAGGAACCTGCAAGTTTATACCCCCAGCAACTCAGACCTTCTTCCCATTGTTATGGAAAGCAGGGAGGGTCCAATGCCCTTAGGTAGTCCCTCCCTGCATCTCACCTAGGGCCTTTACTGTGCTAATGTTTTGAGCCAGAATGCCTTTGAAATGTAGAGAAGGGGTTTCTGAGATGGCATGTCACTGTACCAAAGATCAACACCAATGCCAGTTAAATATTTCTCCAAGCCTTCACAAGTCTCCTCTACTTCATTGTAGTTTTATATTTTATCAGGGAGCCATGCTTGTTTGTTTGGAAGCAAACAGCATTTCTCTCTGGTCTAATTACTAGGTGTCCTTACGTGGCCAGGCTAATATGCTGGTAAGATCTAGCTAGTCCCACGATGATTGTGATAGCATGGGAGAATATTTATACCAGCTAGTACAGCATACATGGTCAGATAAACTGCCACATTCAGACTACCCCCCTTATCTACGGAGTGATTTTCGGGAGGCAATCCAGAGCAGATGCAGCGGCCCTTAGGAGTCCTGCAACAGATATCCATGACATTCTTCAAAGAAATTGACCAAACACTCCTACAATTTGTATGGAACAATAAACCACCACAAATAGCTAAAGCAATCCTTGGGAAAAAAGAAGATGGGGAGGCATCACCTTCCCAACTTCAATCTATACTACAAAGCGGTAGTAATTAAAACAGCATGGTATTGGAATAAAAACAGAGCTGTGGATCTATGGAATAGAGTTGAGTATCCTGACACCCAGCCTCAAATAGATGATCATTTCTTTGACAAAGGAGCAAAAAGTACAAAATGGAGCAAAGAAAGCCTCTTCAACAAGTGGTGCTGGGAAAAATGGGCAGCTACATGTAAAAAAAATGAATTTGAACCTCTATCACCATGCACAAAAAATCAGATCAAAATGGATTAAAGATCTCAACATCAAACTTGAATCCATAAAGTATGTTGAAAAAATATAGGGAAAAACCCTTCACGAGATTGAAGCTAAAGGCATATTTAAAGATGAAACACCACTAACGAAGTAACTAGAAGCAAAGACAAATATATGGGACTACATGAAACTAAAAAGCTTCTTCACCTCAAAAAGAAACAGTGACCAAGATGCAAAAACAGTCCACAGAACAGGAAAGAATATTCACCCAATACCCATCTGATAAGGGGTTAATATCCAGGATATATCAGGCACTGGTACAGCTATATAAGAAGAAAACAGCCAACCCTATCAAAAAGTGGGGAGAAAAAATGAACAGAAACTTTGACAATGAAGAAATTCAGTTAATATCATTACCAAAAGCATAACATGAATATTTTTATAATTGTCCAGTCTATAAGTTGAATCACAATCATTAGATAATGCATAAATATTAGCTAAATATTTTCAAATTAGAAATTCTAATTCATAATTTTATTTATAATAACAAAAATTAAGGATGCTCCTTTCCTAAGAATTACCTCTACAGAGAATTTCGCTCATTTTTAAGATATTAACAAGTAATTGAAAATGCTATTTCAGAGTATTTTAATTTTTTCTATAATTAGAGTGAATAAAGATATTTTTCAAATGATTAACTGTAAGTTGTATATATAACTGTATACAATAGTTATAATATATACAATTATTATAATTATAACTGTATGTATAATTTATATATAATTATATACATATTAATATTCATATAGATCAAGTTTTGCTGTAATTTATTCATTACTTTACTGGACTATTAGTTTTTATAATTCTAATTTTTTGGAGCTTTCATATATATATGATATTAATCCTTTTGTTTTTGTTTTATTAGCTATGATTTCTAGTCATCGATTGAATTTTGAATAATAGAAAATATTTTCTGTTTTTTAATGATTAAAGAAATTTTTA